>RDPX01000582.1:156780-174110 GCA_003991215.1 Morbakka virulenta | reverse complement strand
GGGATAGAGAAAGAGAGAGAGAGAGAGAGAGAGAGAGAGAGAGAGAGAGAGAGAGAGAGAGAGAGAGAGAGAGAGAGAGAGAGACGTATATGATATTAAGACGCCCTTGAAATGGTAAATAGAATAACAAGGTACTTGAAAAGGCAATAAGATAGGAATAGTACTTTATTACAGATAAAATGCCCCCAGAAATTTGAATTTTGTTCTCTTTCATGCACCCTTCAAACACTGTTCCTTCAATTTTTGTCTACTTAGATAATTCTAAAATATTCAGTAAAATATTTTTAATTGAAAAATTACCAATAGTAATTTTTTGAATTTGAAAATGGCCAACTTCATTTTTGATTTATCACCATTTCTTTCTCATCGAAACACTGCGTCATTATCAATCAGATAGTCTTCTCCATTTCTTTAACTTAATTTTGTTTGATCTGTTCCCAAAAGAACTCCTTGTTAATGTCTGCCTCAAATTAAACGAAATATTCGAGAACCGGAAAATTGTATGATGCTCCTTGATGTCCGTTGCCAACCCATTTCATAGTTGATCTTGCTTGCCTTGTGTCCTATTTTAAAGACCAAGCAGGAAAAGAGGTATATTGTTTTTATTAAATTTTTAAGATATCAGGTTTATTTATTAATTATTTTCTTCTAATCCGCAGAAATTGGTGATAACGTGTTATAGACCACAAATGCCATGTAGACAATATTAATTTAATGAGAAATAGTTATTTTGACGAGCCGTTCTTCACAGTGCTCCCTGTGGGAAATCATATCCGCTGTTTTTTGTATACCTTGTGACTGAACAAACCTTTATGGTTCACATCAGTTTTAATTGCTACCATACAAACCCCTGATTTTGTTTTCTTCTTTTTTTGTTTCTTTGTATTTTGTTTTTTTTTTGTTTCTTTGCTTTTTGGTTTTTTTTGGTTCTTTGTTTTTTGTTTTCTTTTTGTTTTTGTTTCTTTGTTTTTTGTTTTCTTTTTGTTTTTTTTCTTTGCTTTTTGTTTTCTTTTTGGTTTTTTTTGTTTCTTTGTTTTTTGTTTTCTTTTTGTTTTTTTTCTTTGCTTTTTGTTTTCTTTTTGGTTTTTTTTGTTTCTTTGTTTTTTGTTTTCTTTTTGTTTTGTTTTTGTTTCTTTGTTTTTTCTTTTGTTTTTGTTTTTTGACGTGGCTTAAGACCTTTTTTCGTTTATGCATTTTTTATTTTGATGTTCAATTGCTCTTTTATGTGTTACATTTGTAATGTAAAACAAGGAACTTCGTGAATTCGGCAGTTAATTTATAAAACAATTCACTTTAAAGGGTTCTTCAACTAAAAAATAAACTATTTTTATCTTACTTTTATACTAACGACAGTGAATAGAAATAACACTTTGACAGGAGCTGGTTTCCCTTTTTCCATTTTTCGCACATGTGCTGAAATTCGCTAAAGCGAATCCCGTGAGAATTATTGGAAGGGTCAATACGGGAGATTCCCCATGAGAGAAACGGAGTTAATATTTCTGGCAGGAACTAAATTTAAACAGGATTTGTTTTAATTTAGTTTTATTTTATTTTCTTTTCTTTTATTTTCTTGCTTTTTCTCTAACTTGTTTTAATTTTTAAATGTTGTGTATGAAGTAGAAACACCCCCAAAATATAGAAAAGGCAGATAAAATATTGTTTGTAAAGTAATTGTGATTAAAATAGCAAAGACTATTTTTTTATTTTTAATAATGATAATAATAATAATAATAATAATAATAATAATAATAATAATAATAAGTGAGATACAGTATCAAGTTGGTGTTAAGCAAAAGATTGCCTTTTTGGAAACTGCGAGAATTTTACGGCAAGTATTGGAAACGTGAAACAAAATGTCAGCCCAAGATAATCTGTTATGACCCGCCTGGAAGTAGAATGACGGCAATAAAAACAGCCTGACACAAATGTGATGATGATTATGATGATGATGATGATGATGATGGTGATGATAAGAATAATAATATAAATAGAAGATTGTGCACCGGTTGTAGTGGAGAGTTTGGTTAAATAATGCATCAGAAGAGCTGCTTTTCCAGGCTGTCAACAAAGAGTATATACTGAGAAGACAAACATGTAATGAAGATGTGAAAAGATCAAGAAAGGAGGAGGGGGACAGAAGATGGAGAGAAAAGAGCTAACATGGAAAACTGATGAGAGAAGTAGAAGATGTGAAGTATGATCGTTATGGCACTGGTTAAGGAAAGGGTTCTTGAAAAAAGGAACAGAAGGAAAGATATTTGCTGTTCAAGAACATGCATTGCGTACAAATTAGATTCAGGATATTGAAAAACAGGACATTAGTGAGGAATGCAGAATGTGTGGCAAAAGGAAAAAGTTACTGAGTCATCTGATAGCAGAATGCAGAGAACACCGGGCGCGACGAGATTAGAATAACAGGCATGACAATATTGCAAAAACTATCCACCTCCGGCTTTGTGAGGGATATGATCTTGTACAGGGACTGAAGTGGTATAATTACTAACCAGAACTCTACATTGAATATTGCCGCCCTGATATCCTAGTATGATTCAGATGCTTAAAGACCTATTTTGAAAATCGACGGATAGACAAAGATGACTGTATTAAAATGTCATCAAAAAGGGTGCAAAACTTAATTTACTTTAACTCAATTTTGATTTAGTTTTAGAATAATTTTCCTTTTCAGCACTCTGTTGCACCAAAAGTTTGAATAATGTTCTTCCTGGAAATCCTTTGCCATGTTGATTCGGTGGAAGTTGTAGCTACATGAGCTGACTTGGTGAAGTTCTTTTGCATCCTAACAGTATGGCCCTACTTGGTGGCATAGATCAAGTTGCTTTAAGGAGTTTCGCCTTGTATATCTTGTAATTGGTGTGTTTCTATTCTTTTCCAGCACTAAAGAAAGAAACATTAAATTTTTGTTGTTACAAGCGTAAAATGTCTTAAAACCTTTCCAATAACTTCATATCATTTTCCATAAGCATGTTCTACCTTCTTTTTTATCAACCATATTTCTGGCGCGTACAGGCGTACTTGTTTAAACTGTAAATGTGGTATTCCGCTGTTACCGTTTACCACACGCTATTACCTCTACGCTGGTTTAATTCATTTCTTAAATTCCAATTTATGGCCTCTTTTAATCAACTATGGCCCCGCCACTTTGGCCGTGTGTTTGCATCAGTCCATGCGTTTCAACAGCCTTCAAGCAAGCCTTGAGTGTTTCCTGTGCCCTTTGTGCACTCAAGGCTGGTACGAGAAGACCGTGTTCATACAACTGTTTCTGAAGGTTTTCTTGGCATTCACATTTGGAGACTGCCCATCACCTTGATAAACAGGGGGGAAACTCTTTGAGCTTTTTAAGGTCTATTATCATGACTAAGTAATTGGTTTACCGCAACTTGTCCTCATCCCAGCAGTGGATTTTTCATATATGTATAACACGATTATGGCCGGGTAATTGGGTACTTGTGCCATATAGCCCTGTACACCACGCCTCTCTCAATTGCTTACGGTGAAAATGAAATCCGTGGTAACTTTATCTCATTGATTCGACAACGCATCTTAGTCGTCTGTAAGACCCCTTAATGTACAAAACATGTATTAAAGGCTGCTTGTCTTCTGTTTGATTCAATTTGACTGTGATGAGCAATTTCCAATTAAAAATTTCAGTGCAAAAGGTGTGAACCCTCCGTAGTCCGTCCAAAAACGGTCTTTTGTCAGATTTTTATCGATTTTGAATTCTAATTTATTTTTATTTAAACCTAGAATTTATTACGCAGACATTTTACTGCAACGAAGTTTCGCCAGTCCAAGGACAACCGAAACCACGCCTTGTTTTATTACCAAGTTATGGAGTGTTACCACTGTTTATTTACCGTGCGCTTTCGATATAAGATTTTTTACTTTGAGGGGAGGAAAAATTGCATTGTGTAGATTTGAAATATTGTCCAAGTAAGATGATCTGGAAGTGAAATTCTGTAATGACTTAGACTAAGGGCCAACATGATTTTTAAGGAGCGTTCTTTCATTCTAATTTTAATGGTTCTTCCTTGGAATTGCTTTATATATTTCCGAATAGACCTGAAATTGTTTTATATGCTTTCTCTTGTCTTACATATCCACGTAATTTTGATAACTCTGTGTTTTAGTTTCATCAGCAATAAGCTGCTTTTTACTCAATTTACTGTTCACACCAATAAGCAGCACCACCATGTTAGCCAATTTTAATGGACACGATAAGCATATCCTGCCAGAAAGACCTTATCAGTACAATTTTATTTTGTTGTTATTATCGTGCTCAGGATAATGAATTTTCGTAAGACTTACTGGGATATTCATTTTGTGGTCATTGAATCAGGATAGGGAACTCTTATTACTGGCAAATCACTAACTTGAAAATTGCTATTACTCTCTTTTAATGGTTATTAGTAGAATTTAAACTGACCACAATGTAAACTTGCAGTCCACCCAAGGTTGTTCGTTATTAGCTGATCTTCAAGCCTACGTTTTCTCAGCAGTTCACTAGACAGTTAAATGGTGTCAAAGTAGTTCAAGTGGCTAGCCATTATTCACTAACAAGCCAGGAGTTGTCATTAAAAACAACAATATTAATAATGATTTACTAAACACTTTTAATGGCTTTTTCATTAGTAATATCTCATCTATCTGGCTTCTAGTATATTCTTTTCGAGATAGTGACACCTGATATGGATTATTTTCAGGAGAACAAAATACAGACAGACATCTGAGAAAAAACTAAACTCAGAGACTATAAATTAAACATATTTTTTATCTTCTATTGCATTTATTAGGTTAACGTAATTTTCCAAATTTTGTAACACATTTTGATACCTGTTTCACCATAGTAGTAGTGTGTGCATTCAAAGTAAGTCTTCCTTCACTTAACAACGAATGCGTTTAGTGACTGACTCTCAATTAAAGTGAACTTTTATACTAAATATATTGACGTTTTGTATACTGGATCGCAAATATGGTCCCTTGTTTCTTGCAGGTTTTTTCACCATCTGCAGTCATTTACTGCACTTAATACACCATGTTTCCGCTCTCCTCAGCCATCCTTTTCCCCCCTAAACATATCAAGACCGGTTACTTATTTCATTCATTAGCCTGTAGTTGAAATATGTATTGGGGTTTTTTGCGTAGCATAGTCACAGTAAAAGAGGGACTTATGTATCCAAACATTAATTTTGGCCATTCTATTCCCCTGTAGTTATACTCCTGTTTTAATTGCCATTGTCTGGAGCAAACGTTGCATTTCTGAAGCAGACATGATCGGTTACTCTTTGCATTTCACTGCGCATTATTGACACATACTAGTGTTCAAATCCGAAAAGAGGTATAGATATTATAATGGTTTGTTAAGACAACCTTTGATTAATAGTAAAGTACCTTGTACCTCCCAGATTTTACTACCTTTCCAGGATCCCATTTGTTTGTTTTTGACCTGTTTACCTTACTATTTTGGTCATTGCCCTGGAAGATGTTGATATCGATACACCAGTTCTTATAACATCTGCCGTTAAATGTTTCACAGAGGTTTGTGTGATATTCTGTATCCATCTTTTCTTTCAGTTACAAAGCAATAGTGAAGAAAAGTAAGTCATTCGATCCTAACGGGCTTTTTATCACACCTAGTGCTCCAAACAATGTTGCAGATGTAGGCGCTTCATCATTTCTTGAGTTATAACATTTTTCTAAGCTACGTCAACAGAAATGCTTCCCCATCGTTAGGCTCAGTGCGTGACGATGGAAGAACTGTTTCTCGAAACGTATTTCAGAAAAAGCTTCCGACGTATGGCCGGATACAGCTTTCATACCAATGGCTTGCATTTAGTTTATAGAGTCAATATTTAAAAAACAACATTTCCTGCACATTTTTGCTTTTCAGTGTAAACATAATTTGATACCTCTCTAGCAAATAACAATTTTGAAATCCTCTCCTATTGTTTATCTTATTCCCAGTTTTTCAACACATTTAATTTTGTCAAGTTTTCAGCGCTCACTGATATATTTCAATGCTTTTTCCAACAGATATTTGTTTTGGCTACTTTTGGTCGGGTTTTGCAGGCCAGCAATTATATCTCCTTGCGCTCATTGGTCGTGGCGTGTAAATTATAGTGTGTAATCTTTAACAAACCGTGAGAGCTGGCTTTTATTACTTTTCATTTTTTTAAATAAGGCCAGCTATTATTTTGTTAGGTCTGCGCATATCCTGTCTTATGTTCAAAACAATTTATGTTAGCTATTTAGGCTTTCTGTTTATTATGTACTATGTGTAGCAGGGCTAACGCATATTCCATTTAATACTTTGTAATTTGTTTAACACATTCTTGACAATGTGTACCTTGTTTCTTTGGCGGAGAACAGCTGTGATTTTGAACTGCAATAAACAAGAGAGCAGCCGGTACAGCAAGTGAAAAATTCAACTAAAACTTGTTATTGGTACCAGACGAACAAATATTTATGGCAGAAACGAAACACATTTGTATCCTGAGATCCGTCATAAAGTTCCTGTTGCCCAGAAAGTAGACAGCCTGTACTGTTGATTTTAAACAAAAGTCTCATCGGGTAGAAACTCATCTTTGGAATGTTAAATATAGGACTTTGTATAGTAGTCAGATAATCTGTATATATATATATATATATATTATATATATATATNTACCTTGTTTCTTTGGCGGAGAACAGCTGTGATTTTGAACTGCAATAAACAAGAGAGCAGCCGGTACAGCAAGTGAAAAATTCAACTAAAACTTGTTATTGGTACCAGACGAACAAATATTTATGGCAGAAACGAAACACATTTGTATCCTGAGATCCGTCATAAAGTTCCTGTTGCCCAGAAAGTAGACAGCCTGTACTGTTGATTTTAAACAAAAGTCTCATCGGGTAGAAACTCATCTTTGGAATGTTAAATATAGGACTTTGTATAGTAGTCAGATAATCTGTATATATATATATATATATATTATATATATATATATATCGTTTTTTATATATTTTTCCTAAGATCTTCCCAGTAAACTGTGAATGAATGAGATTCGACAAGGCCCTCTTTTTTTGAAAGAAGAAGTGTAAAACCAATGAGGAAAATTAAACATGGCACAGGTCCAGGCCAAGGCGACTTATTGATTGAAATGACAACTTCTTTAGTGGGGTCGATCATAAATATGGTGACAAGACCTATAAACATTGTTTATGACAGAGGACAGATACCAGAAGACTTGAAAAGTTAATGTTAATAGCACTACCCAAAAAACCTGAAATAAGTGATTGTGAATGGCTTAGAACAATAAGACCATTGATTCCATCATCGCTTGAAAGTTTTCCTTCTTGTGTTCATGCAGAGAATGAGAAGCAGAAAGAAACTGCAACTGTTACACTTTCAT
This sequence comes from Morbakka virulenta, assembly GCA_003991215.1. NCBI lineage: Eukaryota > Metazoa > Cnidaria > Cubozoa > Carybdeida > Carukiidae > Morbakka > Morbakka virulenta. The sequence goes on along the minus strand of RDPX01000582.1, from coordinate 166,701 downwards.
TGCGCTTGAAAGATCGTTTGTTGTACAAAAAGATGTTTATTAGTGCTTTATTGATTATTAAGAGGCCTTCTCCAAAGTTAGACGCAGGCTTCTTGAAAATTATCTGGAACCTTAACATTGATGGGAAAAAAATCAGAATTTTAAAAAACTGTACTGGAAAGAAGTTGCAGTAGTTAGAACTGAACACAAATTCAACGATTGCAAGCCAATTAGCAGAGATGTAAGGCAAAGATGTATTATCTCATCTGGCCTCTTTAATATCTACAGCAAGATGACTTTGCGCAACATTGGCCAGTTGGATGACATGAATGTGGGTGCCGGCAACATTAATAAACTTAGATACGCCGAAGGTACCGTCCTTATCAGAGACTCTGAGGAAAATCTTCAGAAAATTCTTGTAGTTGTTGAAAAGAACATCTGGAAATGAATACCATAAAACAGCATATATGGTAATATCTAAGAAAGCAGTTGTTCCGGTGTGTGCTTTTTGGTTTATAGGTGCAAGAATAAAGGGGTTCAGCAGCCTCCGATATCTAGAAAGCAACATAACGTTGATGCAAAAAGTGTGTCCGACATTGATAAAAGTATGCCACAGCAAGGAACACCTTTAACAACATGAAAACTAATCTCACAAATAGAAATATAATAAAATGTGACACAGTAATTAGAACCCTTAAAGCATATTTCTCGTCAGTTCTCCTGTATGGGTGTGAAAGCTGGACCTTTAATAAAAACACCGAGGATAAAAAAGGAGTCAAGGTGTGGTATTTAAAAGAGAATTATTTTTAATCCCACTGGTGGAAAGGTAAAGAAACAGAAGTAATGATAATGGCCAACAACAAAATGTTACAAATCCAAATCACTAGAAAGAGGCAGCTCAGATTTCTAGGACTCAAATGCTGGTAAACGGAGAATAACGTTTATCGATAGTCTCAACCAATTTGCAATTCAAAACAAAAATAGCAAGGCCGAGCTACTAAAATAGATGAACAACCGAGAGACCTCGCGTGCCATGATGTGTTGTAAACCAAACGCCAAAGACGAGGAGGAGGAAGAAGAAGAAAGAAAAGAAGCGAGTATTACTTGACATCATTTATTTGTTACATAGCGAAAATTTTCATCAGCTTCTTCCATATTACAGTCAATGTTAATGTTTTGTTAACGTAAGCTGTTTGCTACGCTGTGAACATTCAAAATAGATCAGATGACACATTTTCATATTTAAAAATTTATTTTAATGCAAATTTTAAGGTTCAATGAATCTAATCTACATTGGCTGTATTTTCACAAATATTAACGACTTAATAAACATTTTAGATTGATACCTTACAATACTGTCTGAGCTACCATGCTTATGTAGTCAAACAGTAACACTCGAACGAATTTAATTTTAGGTTTTTTGTATGGGAAAACTGTTGAATATTTATGTGGTTACCTCAAAACCATTTTACTAAATTTTAGTGTATGCCACATTGGTTGTTCATTTTTATATTGCCTTATTGTCATGGCTACGTTAACTTGTAAATCCACGTGTGACAACCAGTAACAACGTTTTTCCTCATCTGTTAATTCTTGCAGACCCTTGACAAAGTGCCCCTACATCCTCTTTAAGCACTATTTTTTTAGTATTGTCTTCCGTCCATGATATCGTGAAATACTTAACTTGCTCTTTGCTATATCTCATTAATTCTCGTCATATGCCTCCCTGGACTCTTTTCTGCACACTTGGAAATGCTTTCACAGTTTATAAACCCGAACCCCCCTTTGTTTCCAGATAAACAGGCCCCGTCGATGTCAGTTTTTGAATGTTGTCTATTCTGTATTGTTTTCAGTTACCAGGACCTTCTCATCCACAGTTTTCAAGGCATTATCAGCCCATGTGGTTATACCAGCCCCAATACCGCTACTACCCAGACTACTATTTTTTGTATCATGTAATGTTGTCCTTAAGACAAATTTTAACCTCCTTTATTGTTTCGTCGTTTTCCTTACCTAGTTCTCTTTATTATTATTTTATTATTTTGATTTTAGTTATTATTTTGTTTTATTATTGTTGTTGCTGTTATAATAATAATGATCATAATCGTTATTTCAGATGTTTCTTCAAACCTTTGAGGAAAATGTCGTAGAAAAGCAAAGCATATGTATGTATATGAAGCTTGAACCAAAAAATTGAATTACTTTGTCAAAGTGCTTGACAGAATGACAATCTGTTGTTAACTATGAACTTAGGTATGAAATTAGTTGTTTCTGTTAATGGCATCATCTCGTATAAACAACTCTCTTGAATACTTGGAATCTCGCTTAAACATTGAGCAGGAAGATATTTTAGAATTCGGCTGATAAAAAAGGGCTTTATACTTACAACATTGCTAGAGTTTTGTGCTTGTGCATTACCACTGATAAAACAATTATCAGATGCAGTTTCGTTTTTAATCTGCATTGAAGCTTCAGCTGGACTCGAGTTAAGGACTTGCAACATGGTTTATGATTGGTTTATGTGTTTTTTAATGAAGGAGTTAAAGGATAAAATCATTGTGAAAACACGAGGACGGCTAGAATGCTACTTAAATTGGAAAAATCTCATGACATTTTTAAACACCCCGCTGTTGACCTAAAACAAATATCACTTGCCAGATGAATAATCTGTAGAGTTTAACGCTTTTGACTTGCTTTAACTGGAGCTTTATCGACTTAAACGGTTGGCTGTGCCCAGATTGTCTTCGATTTTTTCTTGTAATCCACTGAATTGTGGAGAAAAGCTAGATTCTGTGGATGAAACTTTTAATTCTGGACTGTGCAAGACAATATATTAGCATTGCTTCCAACCGGTTAAGTTACAAGCTAAGAAAATCGATTAGTTTTGAATTAACTTGTGTTGAGAAATATCTCTGCTTTTTTTTATTAATTTTCTTCAACTTACATGGATTTTTAAGTTGCTTTGTTCAATATAACACTGAGTGGCGGTAACGAGTTGATGTTAAACTGAGATTATTATATCAGAATTTATCGCTCCTGGTATTTGCAATTGGAAGTGCTTTCTATATTTCGGTAATTAGTTTGTTTATCCTGTTACTGTTACATTAACAATACTTTTTAAAAGAGAGACGTGAGTACATAAACAGGAATCGGCAATTAACAACAATTTTAGGCCATTCGGTGCAATTCCTCTTAAATGGAAAATTTACCTACTTGAAGAGGATTTCATCTGTACGTGTTCGAAAGCGATCTTTTATCTAAAATATATTTTAAATGTTATAGGTCGTAGGGAATGATAACTAGATCCATTACTCTTGTACAATTTAAAAACAATGGAAAGTAGCTTGTTGACTCACTCTCATTACTTTTTCTTTGCAAAATTTCATACATCCAAGTGCAATGGAATTTACGACAATGACGTGAAAATGACGTCAATACAGTATCTGACTACCCCAATTTATAGAACTCGAAGGTTGTCAGTTTTAGTCTGGGCAGATATTTCTTTATTTAATTCGCCTCCATGTTTGCACTGCCACTGCTATTTCAGTCTTGATACCATTGCAATATATATATGGACTTTTTTACAGACCTCTTTCTGCGTTTTATCTTTCGGGAGAAATTCAAAAGGCTTGACTGAGCCGTGGTCTCAAAAACCTCAAGCATTGTAAATACTATATTTATTTTTATGCAGAAATTGTTGAGAGGTTCCTTGGTAATAATAATCGGTGAAAAGATGACCAAAATTGGCGCTGGAATGACATCAAACTCAATCTTGCCGCTGCTGTTTAGAACAACCATTCATAAAAAGTCGTCATATGAATTTTTCGATTAAAATTTTAGCAATTTTTCAGATGAGTCTTTTTGGACCACGCAGACCTTGGTCAAACCATTTTTTCCCCTTTTGTAGTAAATCTGTAATTGTACAGTAATTATTTGAGGAACCAATAAAAGGCGCTGCTGTATTATATAAAAAAATTTAAAATATGGGTATTACCTAAAACATGGATTTAAGAGAACATTTTAAATCAGTTTGTAAAATTATGGGCAAGTATACATACTGCTAAATACTGATCTGTTCCAGTGTTCTGCTCATACTGCAGTCATGAAATACATGATCTTGTCTTCAACCTTCAAAAGAATGAATTATTATTGATCTAATAATCATAGCCTGAAATACTAAAACGTACAAATTTGTATATGGAAATCAATTAAATCTAGGCTGTATTAAGGGTAGAATATTTTTTTAATGCTAAACCCTTTAGTGCTTTGCCACTATGTGCCTTTTTGAAGATGCAAGGACTCCTGAAACCCAAGGAAAAAGCAACTACCGACCCCTTTATAGTGAAGAACAAAATCATGAAAATATTTCTTGTTTGATAGAAATTTAATAAAGGTGTCGAATATTGGGTTTTTGGAAAAGAGGCAAAGAATTCGCATTCCATCTCTCCACAAAAGGTGTAAATTGAGACCAGTGCTGTTAAATAATGTAATTAATCTATCTATCTATATCTATCTATCAATATCTACCTATCTATCCATCCATCTATCGATATATCTAACTATCTATCTATTCATCCATCCGTCTGTCTGTCTTTCTTTCTGTCTTTCTATCCATCTATCTGTCCGCCTGTCTGTGTCTGTCTATTTTTCTCTTCGTGATACTTGGATTTTATTTGACAAATGTTAAGATTTCATTGGATACTCGTAAAATTGTAATGGATAACAGTGAAGGGAATGAGCGAATGACGCTTTGGTTCTTGATCAAAGTGATCTGGAGAGAAGGGGCTGTTTGAATAGATCAAAGATCTTTTATTGGCAGTTAGTTTGCCCTGTCATCTTATAAGGGTAAAGAAGCACCACAGGAGAACATGACGTGAAAACTTCCATCACCAATGTATGAATGTGCCATCGTGCCAATTAGGTCGATTCAGCAATAAGGTCAAATTCTCACCCACACAAGGCTAAAGTCTAGTGAAAAATAATCGCGTGATAAAAAAATGGAAGTGACTCATATTTTAAAAGAATACCAAAAATTTATTTTCCTTAAGTTGGCAACAACGTAAACCATAAAATAAAAGTGCCAAAGTAGACATTTTTTCCGTCGATAATGTTAACTGTTGTCCCCTGTGGTATAGTTATCTCCCGACAGTGAAACGTTGTTAAGCCGATCGTTTTTGCAATGTAAACAACTAAGTCTCTATGAACCTTATCCAAATATATTCGATTCTTACTATGTTTTCTGAATCCCACTTTAATGGTGAATATTCGAAACGTCTGATTAAAAACGTACGCTAAAAGCAGAGTTGGTAAACCAGGTGACCATAAATTTCGTGGGCGTTTATTGTATTCAATACGATGTAACGTATACTTTTCCCTTTTTTTGTTAGTTTTAAACATGATAGTTATATACACAGATTACTGTAAGTTTATAAAAAAATTTTTAACTAAATTATGATTTATATAAAGATAAAAACAGTAAAAGTTTAGAAAGGAGCTTTATTCTCTTATTTGGATACTGTTTGTTTCAACTACATCTTTTACTTACCATAGCTTGGATTCCCCATCCCCCCTCTATCCTAACCGCGTCACTGGGGCTAGCAAGATCTAACTGCCCACTGCCGCGTACTTCTATCTTCACTTTGAGCTTTTTAGTCAGAACATAATTGCCAGCAGTTGACACCATAAAACTGACATTTGTACGGATAACATTCCACTATATCTCCTTGAAACTCAGCCTGTTGACTTTTTTGATTACATGTCATTTTTCGTACAGGAAAGGTGCCCAAGTAACAAGAACATAAAATTTCCCACTGAAAGTAGTGTTAATCTTTCTCATTTTACTATTATTTATCTAAGATCCTACGGTTGGTTTTATCCTTTCGATTTTTTTATTTACCTTAAGAAACAATAGCCCTGAGCTTTTTCCTCGAGTGCATATCATTTTCGAACTATTTGACTTGCTATGTAGTCTTAAGTGCAGCGGAACAGACATCAAACTATCGAATGGAACCTATATCTACGCGACTGTACAGGGAGCGTCATACTAAAGTGATGACGTGGATGAGCACACTGTCTAGAGCGCCATTTAATTGATTGATGTATTCCATTTGTTTGCTCAGTCACAATATTTGAGACGCAGACAGGATGATGTTTATGTCTTATATTAACTATGAGGGTTGCTAATGCCATATTTTCAATGGTGGTCATCATTAAATTAGACTGTCAGTGCCTTCTGATACAATGCTCATGTTCAGAATACCACCCAATACTTACACGTGTTTCGGAGAACGCTCTTGATGTCTGGTTTCTACACTCTATCCGTATTCACACGAAATTTATTTTACCATAGCAACAGAAACCGTACTTCTTTTTCAATCTGTCGTCAGTCTCGAGCTTTAGGTAATGTATCCAGCACTTTACAAGTACTGATTTTCATTTTTTGGTTCGTCTTTACACTATCTTGACATCAGTTGTTTTTCTTCATGGCCATAGTACGTGATGTAGAGTTGAAGTGAGCATTATAACAATAGCTGAAAGAGCCAACAAGCGAACAAGTAGCTCAAAACAATTACTTGTTCTATTTGAATTTATTTATGTATTTATTTTTTTGACCACACCGTACATTGTTTTTTGCATATATTTCTATTTCATTGTTTTTACAGCAGCCATTGTTTATTATAATAACATGGCCAGTTTTCATTTCATATGGAAATAAGTTTCATTGCAAAGTTTTTTTAATCCCATCCGAAATCTTAAAGATCTTTCTTATGAAGAGCTAATTAGCTCATTTGTTCGGAAATATAATACCTTAGAGTTTTCTATTGCTTTAAACCACGAGCCGTTTTCAGACATGGAGCAAGTCACTGTTGGTAGACAGGCAATAGGGTCACATTGGTTTTCTTCCTGACCATTGTACTAATTTGTTTCGTTTCATTAATCTTGGTTAATAAAAACAGGTGATTTGATGGAGGCTCTCGAGTAGTCGTTACATGAGACAAAGATACGTTTATGTTTAGTTTGATGGTATAGTACGAAGGAATTAGTAGATCCTCTGCTCTTGACTTGAAAATAAACAACTTATTGCGCTGAGAGAAATAAAAAGGCAGGTGACATGTGTTTTGTAAGTATTGCAGATATAATTATGATTATTTGACGTAGAGCTTCAGTATGAGATTTTTTTGCAAGTGGTTAGAAATATTTTGAAAGAAAATTTGTAGTGGAAACCTAAACAGATTGTGATATAAGATAGAAATCAGTAACCTCTCTGAAGTAATAAGGGTGTTCGGCTCATGATTTGTTTTCCAGTGTTTTGCTACCAATATTAACAATCTTTGAAGTGTCAATTTAGTTAACTGATTAATTGGAAAAGTGGGTTTATTGTCATTTTAACACTTTATTTTGCATTGTTTAGTTACAAACTTCAGAGTATTTCTAGTCTTGCTCTTGGTAATTTTCTTCGTAAGTTAGTTCAGATGATGTGAAATACCTTGATTTCATTCAGGGGAATTGCTCTCGTGATCAATGATTTGTTATTGATTCTATTTTGGCGTGTTTTAGACTCAAATACCTTCTCTTATCTATAGCTTTGATCTGTTGATATGTTCAAAATTGAGACAACGCGAGCCAGTCAAAGCCAGTTCATTCTTAAAAGAATACGCTTCAATATATTCAAGCCTAAACAACCTTTGGTTCTTACATTTCCTATTCTGTTATGAGTTTTTTTAAGGAAACGTTCTTCATGCTGAAAACGTGCTTTTAATTTCTTTTTGTTCGTTCGGTACTTTTTGCAATTTATTTTCTGTTAGATAAACTTCTTTCATTCGTTTTTTTTATTGTAAGTTTAGTTAAGTCATCAATTCCAATTAATATAGACCGGACACATATTTTAATATGCTTTGTTTGGTTTTGGCACTTTCAGACAAATATACTTAGTTAATTAAAGTTATTCAACGAAGATAAAAGGCTCATTTTAGATCCATATATTAGCAGAGCGAAGGCTGGAAGTAGAACACGATATTACAGAATTTAGAAAATTTATGGGTCTTTTTAGAGCTTTTGATTTTAATGAAACATCCAAACGCTTTTCGGCACTGTTGAGAATGTGCTTGTTTATCACACATATTTGAATAAATTGATGATAGAAATAGTTTTGCCGTCGATGGCATAGTTCTTAGAAATTGTAAATCAAACGTCGAAGAGATAGAAAAACATTTTTGATTTGTTTCACATATTTTATTCTGCATTTGGTATAATGTAGTAGTTGTTTCTTCTCCAAGGCTGGGATGTTTTTTAGCGTTTTTCAATAATTGTTGTGCAGTAAATCTATTTTTGATTAAAGGCACCAGAATATTTGGCAAACGCATTAATTGTTCTGCTCAAAGCAACTGGGTGTGAGCAGTATATGGGTCCAATTTATCACATTATACGTACCACAATATAATATGCATACTTTGTTTTGTTAAAGGGAATGACTGTTGTAAGAAGGGATATATCTTGTGTTCTACACAGTATATAATAAAGCAAAGAATAGCTTGCCAATTCTGCTAAACAGTAGGATTTTTCTTTACAGCATAAAATATACTCTAGAAAACCAAAAAACTTTGAAACCATTTTTTAAAAAACCTGTCATTGTAAGTTTTGCTCTATTTTTATTTCATATTCTTGAAAGATTACCTTTTATTGAAGACATATATACACCTATGGGGTCAAGACTGAGTAAATGTCAATTTTGAAGCACCAAGTATTAAGAATATGAATTGTTACAAGTGTTAAAATCGATTGATGTAACTTGACGTTTACGTATAAAATATATTCTTCATAGGATCAATTACTTATTAACTTTTCAGATCTAGCTGTCAAGATTTGTTATACTCATAACCAAAATACCAACACATAATTGTGCGGTGTGTGGTAAATGAAAATGAGAGATGGCTTATCTTATTCATTGAGCTATTTTTGCTGGACAGATTAAGGCATAGTCTACGATTTTTTTTACAATCCACCATCGTCATGTGTGTCAACATGACTTTTTATTAATAGATGAACTGATTCGGTCATTTGCTAGGTTTTTTAGTGCAAGTATTTAGTTGGCATCTCATTTGATGAAATGGACGGGTTTCGAAGAAAGTATAAAGACAGTTATGAAGATGAAGTAACTGTCGAGTATTCAACCGTACACCCATGACTTATACTGCAACTGGGCTCCAACACTATCATCATTGCTGTTATTGTCATTTTTGATCCTGCCATCTTTACCATTGTAATCCATCAAAACTGTTTTATATCAAGTTTGGTTCTGGGCCCCCTTGAATATTAAGTTTTGTAATTTTTCACAGCTGTATTGCAAGTTTAGTGCGTCTTATTGTTTTTATTATGATGTAAATCATCATGATGATTATGATGATTATGATGATCATTATGATTATTACCCATATAATTGTCATTGTTATCATCATTGTTATTATTTTATCTCTGTAGTACTACCTGATCATTTTTAAATCATTTGAGTATGCCCGATTCCCTGGCACATAATCAGTATACCCCCCCCCCCAGCCTTAATACCAATTTACCTTTATACTTTCCCTTGGTCCAGTTTACATTAGTGCTACCATCTTTAATTGAATTACTGCATTTCCTGATAGTTTTTTGTGTATAGCCACAGGTCTTTTATCTTGTTACTCATTATTGGTTTTATCTTATTATCCATAATTTTGAGTTTTATTGTTCATTATTAATTGGCATTAAATAAGGCAGAACAAGAAGGCGATAAGGACTAACCACATTTTCCACGACCAATATTGATTTTTCCTAAGTGGGATGTTCATTTCTTATGGTATTGAAATAATTTCGTTTCTGTATCGTCATTTTTGTTGAGAAAAAAGTAATACTATTATTAATATTGTTGTTGTTATACTTGCTATTATTATTATTATTATTATTATT
>RDPX01000582.1:123001-132622 GCA_003991215.1 Morbakka virulenta | reverse complement strand
TTTTAACTGACACCATTTTGATTTTAAGTGTTTTGCGTGGTACTATTTTCATTCTAGATATTTCATTCAGGGCAGTCATTATTCTCAGTGTTTTAACTGACACCATTTTGATTTTAAGTGTTTTGCGTGGTACTATTTTCATTCTAGATATTTCATTCAGGGCAGTCATTATTCTTAGGGTTTTAACTGACACCATTTTGATTTTAAGTGTTTTGCGTGGTACTATTTTCATTCTAGATATTTCATTCAGGGCAGTCATTATTCTTAGGGTTTTAACTGACACCATTTTGATTCTAAGTATTTTGAGTGGTACTATTTTCATTCTGGATTGAATGAAGATAGTTTACTTACGTAGTAACGTAACCTATTAAGCAATAGATTACGTTTTAAAATGTTGGATGCAATACTACGCGTAAGAACATCTTTGTTATTGGATGAAAAATGCTACAAAGCATTCGTAATTACCAGGAAAATACTTAATCAATTTAATTCTGCAACACTGTATTCCCAGGATGAAAATGAGGGTGAATATGACTTTTCAGGATTGGACTCTTTGAACTAACTTGATTTTATGGTACTTTTTTTTATAATAGATATATATAATATATCTATAATCTATAAAGATATATATATAATCTTGGTTTTGATATTTGGCTTCTTTCTCTACTGAGAAAACAGTTGCGGAGGAGCAATAAACTACCAGAAGCTGGGTCTCTGCAGAGGAGATGGTCTGGCAACCCTGCATGTAGCGTCTCCTTGGTCTTCCTCTCTTCCTCCTGCCTGACAGACTCATGTCTAACATTCTCCTCCCGATATAGTTCTCTTCCCTTCTAATCACATGCCCATATCATCCCAGTCTCCTAACATGTACTGTACCTCTGATGTATTCATTTCTGATTTTATCCAGGCGTGTGACTCCCAAGTGCCCACCCCAGCATTCTCAATTTTGCCACCTCCAACTCTGCTTCATGTTTCTTTGTTGTCACTACTGACTCAATCCCATACAGTACAGCTGGCCGCACTACCGTATTATATATTTTTTCCTTTACTTTTGGTGGTAGCTTTCTGTCACATATTATGCCTGTTACCTTTCTCTATCCACCCCAACCTGCTTGTATTCTGTTCTTAACTTCTATATTGCATCCTCCATCGCACTGCTCTGTTGATCCCAGGTATCTGAAGTCTTCTGCCCTTGGTACATCTGCTCTTTGCAATCCTCTCTTCCATTCAAGACAAGGCATTCTGTTTTTGCTCTGCTTACTCTCATTCCCCTTTTCTCCAGGGCATCTCTCCATTATGCCCAGTTTTATCAAGGAACATAACTAAACTATAACTAAGGATATATGTACGACCATCGACCAACAATACGCTGATGACATTGTATGGGTATCAAACGCATCACACATAGTGGACAACATAGAAAAAGAAATACCTGATAAAATAAAGAAAAGGAACTTTCTTGTTGACAAAGGAAAAACTGAGAAATACAAAATCCAGGGAGACGACAAGAGTGAAGAAAGGAAAAACAAGAACAAAATATGCACCAATTTCTTTTGAGCTTCGTAAGAGTAATGGTTTTTAAGTAGTAAAAACTTTCCTTCAACTAAAAGAGTATTTTTCCTCCTTAGGATGCTGTGTAGGACTTGGAAGGGTGATTTCAATTTCAAATCCTTGTTTAAGAAATATCAAGGCAAACCCACCATATTAGTGACCAGTCTTCTTAGCGCGCTGTTATGTTGCTGAGTATTATTGTTACGTTTATTTCTTCTAATTTCAGACACGATATGTCAAAGTCCCAGTCCCTCTTCAAAGCCTTCAAGTAAAAAACCAAAAGCATCACCGAAGACAACAACAAAACCGACCACAGCTCCAAAGCCTCCCAGGGAAGGTATGTTCCCTATTTACAATATAATTTGAATCACTTATTTATATATTTATATATTTTTCTTGATGTTCGCGTTTTGGGGGGTTGGGGGGTTGGTCTCCCCGCCATTATTAAACTATTTTTTATTACAAGGTCTTAAGATTACTCTTTTTCTTTTTGTGTCATGCACTAAAGCGTTGACGATCATGCTTTCCAACGCTCGTTTATCCTGACGTATTTATTCTGTTCTTGAGCATAACATGTCCTAATGATGTCATAATTCTGTTTTGATTCTCTGTAATAGTTCGCGTTTTATGTTGCCAATTGTCCTCTCATATTTACCACTTTTTCGGTGCAAGAAATCAGCAAACATTTTAAAAAAAATACATTTTATTGCCTCCAAGCCTTTCTTCATAAGACACGAGATACTTCATGTGTCATATCCGTATAGAAATATTTACCACATCACCTCGACTAGTTCATTATTTTTCTGTCTCGTTGACATGATGATGTTTCAACTTGTTAAAACATATCACGTAAAGTGCAAATCATGAAAAGTCTGAGCTTTATAGACTCAGAGGTAGCTATAGATGTAAGAGCTTGACGATGGGAGAACTATTTCTCGAAACGTATCTCAGAAAAAGCTTACAACTCATGACATGATAAAGCTGTTACGTCCATGCAAATCATCCAACTTACAAGTTTGAAATGATAACGATCATTGTAAGACCACTTGGATATGTGTTATAATGCCTAAAAGCAAACATGAAAGACCTGGGTTTTTACGGAAAAAGACACACAAAACAATGCAAGCGATTGTTTTGTGTGGTATGGTGAAAATTTGCAAAACCTTTTTAAGTTTTAAAGTGTAAACTTTATTCGCAGTTAAAAATATTTGACACTATTGACAAGAATTGAGTGATTATCTACACTAATCGAATTGCTTAGATCTCGCAATGACTGTGTACAAACTTCAGTTATGTTATCTAATTGGTTTTACTGTATTTTATTTTCAACAGCTTAATTTTTTTTGAAATCTTGTTTCCCTGATGGAAACCGATTATTTTCAACTTGTAAATGCTAGGAAGAAATGTTATATCAAAGCTTACTTACTTAGGAATAAATAAATTATATCAAAGCTTACTTGCTTGCTTACTTGCTTACTTGCTTACTTGCTTAGAACAAGCTCCACTCTTTTCGGGTCAGCACTTTTTTTCAATTCTGTATATCCATCATTACTGTTTGCAATTCTTCACTTTGCCAAGTTAGTGTCTTTCGTCATTGTATCGATGCGTATTACGTTATGGCTCTTCTTCCTACCCTCGCTTGCCCAATTGTTGACTGCCAAAGCATTAGCTTTAAAGCTTCCTTTTCGGAATATCTTACAAAATGTCTTGCTAGTTTCATTCTCATATACCTAACCTTTGATTTCACTGCTACAAGGCTTCCAAAAAACCTTTTATTTCTCCTCATACCTTTCCAAAACACATTTAATTCCATGCGCAGTATTTCTATATGTTATAGCAGCCATCTAATTTCCTTTCCATTAGTTTCTTAATAGGCCAGTTTTACTGATTCAACTGTATTAAAGAACAAACGTTGGTTGATCTTTGAGATGAACAAATAATAATATTCAAACAAAATATGTATTGGTAGGTAATTGCAGTCATTTATGAAGATAATGTCAGTTCTCTTATTTTAACATTTCACTTAATTTTTCCTTTTTTCAGGAAAAGATTTCTTTGTTACACTGAAAATTCTAAACCAAGGTGATTATGATCCATCAATGACACAAGTATCATCTGTTGCATTTCAAAATCTACGAGAAAAAATTTATGATGCGGTAAGTGTAAATTGAACACTTCTGACTTCGCCATACCCCCCATTCAACTTACTCTAATTTTGGCAATTCTTTCTTAAACGTTTTGCTTACGTAAAGCTGTTTACTTTACCATTCGTCATTGTTGGTAGCAGGTAACCTATTTGGACTTCATTTTAAGAAAATAAAATACTGAGATTTATAGAATAGAAAGAACTGCAATAAAACAGTGTGTGGTGGTCCTAGGTGGAAAGTAATTTATGAATCCTATGGTAGATTGTACAAGGAAGAATAATGTCTCTTAATATCTCTCACCTCTCAGTAGTAGTAGTTGTAGTTGTAGTAATATAGTAGTTGTTGTTGCTGTTGTTGTAGCAGCATTAGCAGTAGTAGTAGTAGTAGTAGTAGTAGTAGTAGTAGAAGTTGTAATAGAGTAGTATTGGTTGTAGCAATAGTAGTAGTACCAATAGTAGTAGCATTAGGAGTAGAAGTTGTAGTAGTAGTTGTAGTAGTAGCATTAGTAGTAGTAGTAGTAGCAGTAGTAGTAGTAGTAGTAGTAGTAATAGTCATAGTAGTAGTAGTAGAAGTTGTAATAGAATAGTATTTGTAGCAGCAGCAGTAGTTAGTAGTAGTGGTGGTGGTAGTAGTAGTAGTAGTAGTAGCAGTAGTAGCAGTAGTAGTAGTAGTAGTAGGTAGTAGTAGTAGCAGTAGACGTTATAGTAGTAGTGGTAGTAGTAGTAATAGTGGTAATGGTAGTAATAGTAGTAGTTGTTGTTGCTCTTGTTGTAGCAGCATTAGCAGTAGTAGTAGTAGTAGTAGACGTTGTAATAGAGTAGTATTGGTAGCAGCAGTAGTAGTGGTAGATGTTGTAGTAGTAATAGTAGTAATAGTAGTAGTAGTAGTAGTAGTAGTAGTAGTAGTAGTAGCAGTAGTAGTAGTAGTAGGGTGACGAAATATGGTTTTTATCTCATTTTGCGTCAGAAAAGGCATCCAGCCACTCAATGTTTTTTAGCAAATTTTTCTTACAAGGTTGGGTCAGAGAAAAGCATAGCAGAAAACGACCCTGAAACATAAATGAAGAAATTAATAGCAAGTAGTATTATACGATAATCGAAATGATATAAATACGACAAAGAACAAGAAGACAGTAAAAGAAAACCTCGTTTTTCGTTTTCAAGTTCATTTAAAAGGAAGAATAATATTTAGTTGAGCTAACTCAAACAAAAGTAATTGGTCTTGTTAAAATAACATCTTTCCCAGAGTAGAGGAACAAGAAATTAAATAATTTAAGCTATTAAGTACTATTAAATAGTATCCATAGATTCCTTCATTTCGTCAATCAATCGGAAATTTTACAAAGTTGAAGCTTTAAATTTTCTTTTTTTTATCAATCATCTATCAGGGTATAATAACACGAGTCTTTGTTTATAACTTGATTGGTTTTGAAACCTGCTTATTATCGATACAGCCTCTAGTAATAGTCTCATATGTAATATGCTGCATTCCACTTTGTCTCTTTGTATCTTTAAAAGTGTCCTTATACTAAACTGGTAACCAACTAATAAAGCATGGCGATTTGAAGCTGCTACTTTTCGAGAGCAAGCCGAAACTGAGGCTCAAAGCTTGTATCACAAGGAAAATAAGCATGAAACGTAATGACAAGCACATTGCAAGTGCTTGCCATTAGTTGGTGTCAGGAAGGACATCCGGCCAAGAAATTCCTTACTGTCAAATCCAAGTCCCTGTGAAGGGCACCTTCTGAGCCACAGTTTCTGGGGGGAAATGACGTTAAAACAAAAAAAAAGTAATGAAGAGCACATTGTATGGCAATAGAGGGTAAAAGGTGTACGAAACTAAATGAAATGAAAGGAATAGACTGGTCTGGAGGAGAACATCATCAGGGAATGTTGCAGATTTTACAGACAAATCTTGCCAAAAATTGGTAGAAAACACAAACTGCATTTCAAATGATCCAGCAATGAAAACAAGCAGAGGCATTGATACTTCAGTATTATATTTTTGTCACAAAAAATAAGATCGGGGAACTTGGTAAAGCCTGACGTGAACGACGTAGGAATTTTAAAAGACGACAGATGGATGTAACTAATCCGAGAAAGATAATTCAAGAAAGAAAAAGGAGAATAATTTGTCAATGCTCTGAATTGATAGTTGTACAAACAATATACGAATAGTAAATACGTTTTCCATACTTTTCTCAAGTTTAAAGCATAACAGGGAAAACTCTTAATTTTGGAATAGGCTTCACCTGATCTTGATTAAGCACTCCTTAATGGTTAGTGTAACTGCACCGTAACCAAGTAACTGCACTGTAACCAAGAGGTTATTGGTTCGATTTCCCGAGTGGGCGACTTTGGAACTTCACAAAAGAAAAAGCCGTTGGTTGGTGTCAGTAAGGGCATTGGGCCAAGAAATTCCTCACTGCCAAATCCAAGTCCCTATGAAGAGCATCGTCTGAGCCTCGATTACTGGGGGAAAATGACGTCAAAACCAAAAAAAATTCAAATTTCATTTTGGTATAAGAGCCTAGCTCTTTCTTCAGGAAATTATGGTTAAGTATTTTCCAAAAGAAGTTACTTATTTCTTTCAAAATTAAAAACGCTTGCCAGTTATTAAACAGCGGCTTTTGTCAAATGTTGATGTTTATTAAGGTCAAAGGTCAAAGTTTTGAAAAATGCGAAAAATTACCTGCAAAAAGACAATATGCAATGGTTGCTCTTTTTACGAAAATATAACAAGAAATCTACCTTTTTGTACTTTATAGTGAGTTTTACTATCTTTTTCCAAATGATCACCCGTTAGATAAAACATGTAATCTACGTTCGGTGTTAATTTAAGGGTAAAGGTTAGCGGAAGAAATATGAATAAGATTTGAAAAGAAATAAACTTATGGCAAGGCATGTTTATTCTGCCTTATCTGTTGTCTTAAACACTACTTTAAGAACACAATGATTAACCCATTTTCTTTTGCATATATTTAGATGTTGCAACTTTATGGAGATTATGACTGGTATCAAGACACTATTTCTCTGACATTTGAGTAAGTTCTTATTTTTAATTCTACAAGAATGGTTTATTTCTTTTGTATTTGTGTCTCCCATTATCATCTCTCTGACATAACAAACTGCATTTCAATCAGCATAGCGTATGCTGTTCGCATTATGACCTCCTATGACGAAGCCTGGCAGACCTTCCAGCTCTCTTAGAATTACTTCTGAGTACAGGTTGGACAAACCAGGTGAAAAAACACAACTTTGACGTACACCTCTACGAATCTCTGGGAACCCGCTCAACTCCTTGTCAACTCTCATGCAGGCCGTTTGCTCGCAGTACAACTTTCTAAGCAGTCTTATGTCTTTCCCATCTATGTCCAGTCTTTGCAGTCTTTGAAAAAGTTCTACGTGCTGTACCTTGTCAAATGCTTTTGTGTAATCAATAAAACACATATACATATCTTTCTGCATTTCAATAACTCCCTCTGATAACATTCTCACCAACCAAATTACATTCCTAGTCCCTGAATCTTCTACGAACTCACATTGTTGTTTGCCGATTTCTGGTATCACTTTGCTTCTTGCTCTTGCCATAATGACCTTTAGAATACTCTTTGGGATTTGACTCATAAGACTTACGGTTCTATGTAGTTCGCATTCTATGGCTTCTGGCTTCTTTGGCAGTGCAATGAAGATCGATTTATGTAGCTCCTCAGGAAATTCACCGCTGTCATAGATTTTGTTAATGATATCTGTGAGTTTATCAATTCCAAATTTCTCTCGTGGCACAATCATTTCTGTCACGATTTTGCCTGGACCAGCTGCCTTATTTCTTTTCATCTTATTCACTGCTGCACGCACCTCGGATTTAAAAATAACAGGACCATCTATGCTTTTCCTGATAATTGGTTTCTCACCTTTGCCATCCTGAAGCAGCTCTTGTATATATTCTGTCCACCTTTCTAAAAATTTGTCCTTTTCTATAATAATATTCTCGTTTTTTGCTTGCAAACATCCTCCTGCAGAACACGACTTCTTGCCTACAATCCCTCTGATTTTTCTGTGCATCAAGATGGATCAGTATTTTTGTATCTCTCGATCTCTTCACATTTACCACTTAACCATGCTTCCTTAGCTTCACGACATTTATTCTTTATCTTCTTATCTATCTCATTGTATTCTCGGCTATTATGCTTCTCAATCATCTGTCTTTTCGTCATCAGTGCCAAGATCTCGTCTGTCATTCATTTATTTTTGCTCTGCTTTCTTTTTGTTGGAATGACGTTGTTGGCTGTTACCACTAAGGCAATCTTTAGCACATCCTACTTTGTTTCTCCCTCTTCTGATAACTCAGCAAACATGTTCTTCACAGCTACTTGATATGTTTTTCTCAGTACGGCGTTACTTTGGAGGGTTTCGAATTGTAGCCTTGGCGTTGGTTTAGAATGTTTTAGGTTCTTTAGTTTCACCGTATGTTTACAGATAACTGGGATATGGTCACTTCCGCGATCCGTTCCTGGAAATGCTTTTGATTGTTTGACTGCATTTCTGAATCTATTATTGATGGTGATGTAGTCGATTTGATTCTTGACATCTCTTCCCGGACTTCTCCATGTCCATAGTCTTCTCGGATGTTCTTGAAAGCAAGTATTAGTAATATCCTGGTCGTGTGCAATGCATCACTCTACGCATCTGTCACCTCTCTCATTTCTTGTCCCGAGCCCATATTCTCCGACTATTCTGACCATTCCGTCTTTATCTTTACCACGTTTTGCATTCAAGTCTCCTATAAAAATGATGACATCTTGTGAGCTGCATTGTCTTTTTGCTGTATCATAAAACTTATCGATCTCCTCCTCACTACTTTCTGATGTTGGTGCGTATACCATTATTATACAGATATTAAAGGGTCTTCCTTTAAGCTTCACTAGCATTACACGATCTGACATTTTCCAGTGTCCTACCACACAATTGGCTCTCTCTTTGTCTATAGTGATTCCTACACCATGCTCATGTTTTTTATTTCCAGAAAAGATAACACTATAGTCATCCATCATGAAATATACTGTGTCGACCCATCTCGTTTCACAGATTCCAAGTATGTTAACATTTAAACGCATCATCTCTTGCTTTACATTCTCCAATTTCCCAGCTTGTAGTAGTGTCCTAACATTCCATATTCCGACTCTGATTAATTTCTTATTGCAGACAGACGCTTGATGACGGTCAGGTGCTACTTGTCGCACATAGCCCTTCTAACTGAGCGAGGGATCAGTAATTCTAGACGTGACCCCTTTCATGCTGTTTCCTTTTCTCTTTAAGCTATGCATAACCATGATTTCTTGGCAAGGATAAGACAGTGGTTTGCCATTGTCTTCTGTCTAGTGTTTTTATTGAGACACCATCTCTTAACTAGCTGGCCGATGGCTAGCAGATGAGCTCCTCCGCACTTTGTCAGGTCTTGTTTTCAGTCCTGATGGGTTGCTAGTTACCCTCCGCATCTACACACAGTGAAATGGGGAGGCCGGTTTAGTCACCGACCACTCGACCATGGAACAGGTAGTACTGGTTTACATGGTACCAGTAGCAGGTTAACCCTGACCTGACGCCTACAAATCCCGTGAGCCCACAATTAAACCCACAGATGGGATCCTGACAGGTACTACTACTCCGGGCCAGGGTAGACCTGGGAGTAATGACAATTAAGGCGTGACTCCACACTTCCCAAAACCTCAGAACTCCCGAACTGAAGCCTTGTGACCGGATGCAGTTTTATGTCATACCCAGGACTTAACAGCAGTCTTAAAACGAATTTGAAACGAAAAAGGATAAGAAAACGAGACAAATTCAAATTGTTGAAGTCAAACTTGAAATGGCATATATGATGACGTTCATTATGTTAATATGTCAATGGTTGCTTGCGGATT
>RDPX01000582.1:100501-118001 GCA_003991215.1 Morbakka virulenta | reverse complement strand
AACTGCATAAGGATAGCAAAACTAAGACAAGCCACCTTTCGTTGATGAGACAAAGTTTGAATAGTAGCAGCAAAATTTGGACCAGTCAAGTTACTAATACCTCTCTAAACTCGATACAGAGCATCAAGATTAGGTTAGAGAGCACCTATTCGGATGTGAGAACAGGCTTACTTGCAGGGACGTCTGGTAGATTTATAGAGAGGAAAGATGACCTCAGGAATAAGATACTCTCACTAAAAAAAACCAAAACCAACTCTTTTAGAAGCAGACGTACCAATCAATCAATCAGTGTCACTTCCTCGGAGTCGAAGGTTGTGCACCATGTTCTGCCAAGCCAGTTTATTTTTAGATAATCTTTTAGCTACTCCTATTGTCACACACTTAGACCATTCTTTTATGTCATCTCCTCAGATTCTCCTTGGTCTACCACAGCCTTTCTTCCCTTCAATAAAATCTTCTAAAATCAGCTGCGCTAATCCACCACTGCTTCCTCTCATGATGTGAACCGCATACCTACGTTTTCTCCTTGTCAAATCTTCCGACCAACTTCTTTTTACTCCAATGATTTCTTTCACTCTTTTGTTGGTGACATGATTGGTGTATTACTAGACTTACCAATAGATTGAATATGAAAACCCAAAAATGATCCGGAGAAAATGGCAAACCAAGCAGTAGCATATAAGAGGAAAAGCAACCCCGTCAGGGTTACCATCAGTTATGTAGATATTGTACTCAGTTTAAAACTTCAAAGGTCCTCTTACCAAACTTTAAGAAGAAGGAGGAGAAATAGAGGAAAGATTATAGCTTTCAGAGACTATAACAGTTGCAAAAATATATTTTATTATAGATGACTATAGACAAATTTAGATCTTTGCTGATTGTAGAATAAACCCTTGATGGTTGTTTGCAAGCTGAACCTTTTTACAACATCTCTTTTACTGAAAGTTGGAGGCCATTATTTGAGAGTGTGGTCTTAATTTAGGGGGAAAATGAGGTAGTTTTGTTAAATGCTTTCATCCAGTGTATTATTGGCTTTTACGTTATCAAGTAAATACGATAAAAAGTGATTTTTAGCACAAAAATAAGGTTTTTCTACACTTTTACGCTGAATTAGAGCAACCTATCTATGCGTTGTGCCACCTTTAAGCGGTGCTTTTTTACTAGAGTTCAAACTGAAATCCATATTAAGATCCAACATAAAATTCACAAACTCCTTAACCAACTCAGGCTAAAGGACCTACTGAATGCTTCTAAATTATTACCTGTGGTGTACATAAGCAAAGTGATCATTAAATGTCACTATTTGGCGATATAAAATATTTATATACTTTCTTAATTAAGTCTGGAACGAATGATTCATTTAATACAAATTAAGCTAGACCACTTAAAGGTGAGCAAGACAACGTTCTATTATGATCTAGTCTCAATCTGAAGAACTTAAACTGTACCACAGAGAAAAGATAACTGGGGAAAGAACTGGCTCTTGTTAGTTCGCAATTTTCCGATGAAAATGTGCTTGAAAATGAAAGCAATGATGCAGAGGAATACCAGGATCTGAGGAGAACAAAATCAAAGACTGGTAATTAAGCAAGAAGCAACTGTTCTCAGTAGCTGCAGGTTCTTTTGAAAGTTGGACAAAATCATTTTTTAAGTGGATGGATAAGGGGGGGGCGCACAACAATTTTTTCGAGTTACATAGACGAACAACATCCTAAGAACAGCAAAAATGTTTAGGAAAATGTTAGAGCTGTGAAAGAGACATTTCTTGACAAACCAGTCATTTGTTATGACCTGCATAACAGAAGTAATGACAGCAACTTCAACAGCCAGAGCAAACGATAGGTAAAAATAATTTTAACAACAACAATAATAGTAATAATAATAATAATAATAACAAAATAGAAAGAAAATTACCAACGAATACACGAGAAGGCTAAGGTTGATCCTTAAATCAAAACAGAATGGGAAGAATAAAACTAATACAATAAATATCTTGGCAGTTGCTTTAGTAAGATATTATTATAGGTATTATTGATGGAAAAAGCAGTGAATTGAAAACCTTAGACAGAAGAACAAGGAAAAACCATGACTATTTATGGCGCCTTTCACCCTAAAAGTGATATAGACAGGTTGTATCTGAAGGTGTGGGATTGATAGGTGTGGAAATGTCTGTTAAAGGGGAAGAAAATTGCCTTGGTGTATATGTAAAGATATCTACAGAAAAACTGTTAAATGGTGTGAAAAGAGCTGGGACAATCAAGACGGAAGGCACTAAATCAAAGAGTGGATTTAAAAGAGAACAGAGAGAACAGCTAAAAGCTAAAAGGAGTGAAAAATTGATGTATGGTCAGCTTTTGAGGCAATTACCGGACGTAGGTGACCAAAAGAATACCTGAAAATGGCTAGTGCATGGAGATTTGATGGTTCAAACTGAAGTGCAGTTATATGCTCCACAAGAAAAAGCAGTAAGGACGAACTATGTCAAATACAACATCGAAAAGAGGTCTGATACTCCTTTATGCAGAATTTGTGGTAAAAAGGAGAAACAGTTGAACAGATAATTAGTGAATGCACCACACTAACCCAGCGAGTAGATAAGAGACGTCATGACAATGTGGCGAAATTGATACATCGGAAACTTTGTGAAAAATATGGTTTACACAGACAAGAAAAGTGGTACAATCACAGTCCAGAAGGATATATTGAGAACAATGCATGGAAAATTCTTTGGGAAATAAACATCCAATGTGATAACGAAATAAAGTCAAGGAGGCCGGATATTGTTGTTGTAAACAAGAAAGAAAAACACAGCACTCTCATTGATATTACATGTTCCTTGGATAATGAGTCTTTAAAAAAGAAAAGGATAAAATAAAGGGATATCACGACATAAAATTAGAGCTTAGAAGAATTTGGGGTATGAAAAAGGTTCAAGTTATCCGTGTAGTCGCTGGTTCACTAGGTTGTATTTCTAAGAAATTTGAAGATTGGATAGATAAACTAGGGATCCATATAAATATTGCCCTGGTTCAAAAATCTGCCTTGTTGGGAACAACTAGAAACCTCCGAAAGGTACTTGAAATGTGAAATATGAAAGAAACCTGTTGGTTCCTGGATGTTTGTTATAGCTCGACCAACAGGAAAATATTGGCAATTCCGCCAGCCAGAGCAATAGCTAAGTTTCGTATAATAATAATAATAATAATAATAATAATAATAATAATAAATAATAAAGACAACAATAATAAATTATAACGATATTGATAAAAATAAATGATAATAATTATTATAAAGATAAGATAAGTCAGAAGCTCTTCCGTTATGCAACCACACCTAATGCAAATAAAATTTTACTATCTCCGAGAAGTTGTCGCCCAGAGGAAAATTGTTAAATTAAAAAATTGTTTGATACACATGGTTCTTGTTTAATCTTTCAAGGGGGAAATAACTATTTGTTAGCAACAAGAATAATTTGTATATTCCACAGGAATACAACCGGTGGAATATTGGCCAATTTTGCTGTTCGTTTCACGAAAATTGGGGCTGGGCATCTTGATCGTCTCACACAGGCAATACAATCTGGAAAACTTGGGGAGCTTGAAGTTGCACCCAAATATATCCATGTCAGTAAGTATTTCCTGAGATTAAATTCATATATATTTTATATATTGTATTTACATAATTAATTAATCATATGCATTATGACTCTGTATAATTCAGTCATCTAAATAAACACTCATCCCCAATAGAAGTATTAGTAGTTGTTGTAATTGAAATAATAAAGTAGTAGCAGCAGTAGAGTAGTGGTAGTTTTAGTGCAGAAGTACAGTATTACAGTAGTAACAAAATAATCTAGCATTATTATTACAGTAGTAATAATAATACTAATAGGTGTAGTAGTAGTTGTTGTTGTTGTTGTTTTTGTTGTTGTTATTGTTGTTGTTGTTGTTGTGATAGTAGTAGTAGCAGCAGTAGTAGAAGTAACCCTGAAACTAAGAGGGCGAAGAGGGCTATGCACTCGCTCCCTCTCTTAAAATACTTCAGCTTAGTCCGCGCCCCCTAGGAAAAATATAGGTTGTAGAATTTCTTTTAGACGAAAAAAACACAACCTAGTGTCTGTCTTATGAATTTGTTATACCAAGTAGCTCACGCGATCAAAAATTTAGCCCATAATATATCTGGTCCCGTCGGCTACTTGGGTTTTATTTCTATAAAAAGAGGCTAGAGAAATAGGGTCGCCCCCTTAAAAATCACTGTGGTTTAAACCCCCTGCCCACGGTGAGCCAGATTCCTACTAGTATTACCTTTACTACTACTACTACTACTACTACTACTACTACTACTACTACTACTACTACTAATAATAATAATAATAATAATAATAATTATTATTATTATTATTATTATTATGTTTGATGTGTTTTCTCACAAAGCTATTACATTGTATAGATTATCACATTGTATTACAAAATCCCACATTATCTTACATGAGTCATTCTCCATCACTCCCTGGAGTTCGTGTTCGTACCAATTTGTTGCCACTCCAAGATCAAACTTTTTACATAATTTCCAGTGTATATATTTGCAAATGTTATTGTGACACTTTAGATATTCTTGTCATGCCAATACAGTACACTCACTAATTATATGGTTGACAGTTTCATTTCTCTCACCACATATCCTGCAAAAAGGTGATTCTCTAGTCTTATCTATGAAATGCTTGATGCTATTCGTTCTTATGGCTTATTATTATTATTATTATTATTATTATAATGATGATAATAATAGTAATAAATAATAAATAATGAGAATAAAAATAATTAATTCTGCTGCTACTCTAGCCAAGGCATAGCGTCCCGGTGTTTTGTCTCCCTTTGTATTAATACTTCTGTACTAAGAAATGACTGTTCTTAATATAGTCATTTCTCTACCAATAGATATCGCTTCCTTTTCATGATTTTATTTTGTTACTATCCTATACTAGCCAAAGACTAGATAACACACTTTTAGTGGGACTGAACGCTATATATAAGTACCCGTAATTATTCGATTTAACGCAACCTACTGGAATAAGCACACCCTTTGGAACCCAAAAAAGTTAATTCTTCACTTCTTCAATTAAGCTCACCCTCTTTGGCAGATTTCCTTTTCAACAACCGCACCCTTTTTTCAAAGTAAAAAATTGAAGGTCAAGAATAAAAGCACTAAATACATATATTTTAGTGAGTATATTCTATTACGTTTTTAACATCATGTGCGAAAATCACAATGTTCATATGTTTACAGATATCTTTGTATTTGTCAATTGCACTTTTGAACTTGATGAATGTCGACGTTAATATTTTAGACATTTAGTACTTTGTAACTTTACTTCGTACTGTTTGTACTGATAAAATATTTTTGACATTTAGTGCTTTATAAGTTGACTGACCTTTCCAATAAGCCCAATCACTCAAATACGCGCACCCCCTGAATAAGCGCACCCTTTAGAATACCCATAATTATTTAAGCGGACCGTGCGCTCAATCGAATAGTTACGGTTGAAACATTAAAAGAAAATAGATGTGTTTACGAAATCTCTTACGGAATCCAAATAAGCCAAAAATACCTTAATTATAACTCATAGAGCATATATTAATTTTATACTTGCTTTTCAGACCATAGGTAAAATGTATAGAAGTTATATTGATGCTGTTTACTCAAACTTTAACAAAAAATTGTTGTTGTTTTTTTCACAGCCGAACTTGATCAAAGCATTCTGTACCCGTCTTGCAGTGGATATTGTCCCAACTCTGCTGACTGCTTTCCAAGTTGTGACGCTGCTTGCTGCCAAGGTGGTCCACCACAAGAACAGACCATTTATATCCCAGTGCCAGTAGCCCCACCTCCACCTCCACCACCACCACCCCCACCTCCATCTGGTGCCCAGTGTGCTGTTGGTTGTCCAATTACGTGTGCTCCTGCTTGTACTCCAACCTGTTGTTTCGTCCAAAAAAGATATTTGGCAAGGAAGATGGCGGCAAAGAAAGTTGTTCGTCCAGTAGCACCTAAACTTAGGCTGCCAATGCGTATTTAAAATATTTTCATAAATTAATGAAGTTTAGAAACGTTGGAAGTAAAAATAAAATTATTATTGTCAGCTTTTCGCATTTAAAATCCAACAAAGGAAAATAATATGGAGTAGGATGGAATCTGTCGTAAGAATCCAAAGGCATTTTTCTCACTAATGTAAATTGTTTGAAAGCTTTGATTCAAAATAAAATATGTTATAAAATATGAAATATGAGAGAAACAACTTTTTCGAACAAGTTTTCGATAGTCCTTTTGGCCCTAAAATTTCCTCAATAGATTATTCCTTTTTTAATTAAAGTTACAATCGCTTTTTATCATATAATTAACTAAAATCGGTAAACCTTTAGGTACTCAATTCAGGGCTGTCTTTAGATTTCCTTATTTGTGATTTGAGTGTTATCTTCCAATTCGGTATCAATAGATTATCTGTTAGATAGATATCCTTCAAATGTAAATTACATGGGAATTCTTTCAAAGGAATATTTTTATATTGAAACAAAGGTGGCGCTTAAAATGAATATCTAGTAAACTGGTTATAATTTTTACCAATGAAAGAAAAAGCAACAACATTTTTGGCAATCTTTGTGTTGATAGGCTTTGAGAAATATATAAAGCTTTGATGACATACTAAAACCTAAATCAAATTAAATTAGTCTTATAAAACCTACTTGTAACAGATGAACAAAACAAATTATACCACAGTTCTTTCTTCTTCTTCAGCTAGAAATAGCTCGGCTTTACGTAACACCATTCCTTCATTCATCTCTGCCTCTTCAGTCGGTTGAGTTTAAATCAATGTTGATGTAGTTTTGATTGGATTTGTATAGTAAACATATCCTTGAGATCTGAGCTTTCAAAAAAGTCCTGATAGTAATGAACAATAATATTAATACAAATATAATAACGATAATAATTAAAAATGTGAAATCTTTAATTGCTAAAGTAATAAAGTGAAAACCGTTATATTTAGCCTACTTGTCTTGGCATGGTGACAAAAAACCTTGGAAATTATATAGAAAAACTAGCACGGGAAATTGAATCGCTTCAGAAAACCTGTGTACTGGAAGCATCCCTTAATTGGGAAAAGTTTTGAATTACCACCAGCAGACACAAGCAGACAAGCAGACAACAAAGGGACAGTTCTCAACCTACGCTAATGATTTTGGACGGGAAAAACAGTCGACAAAATAACTCCTTGTACGCCTTCTATCTTATTTAGAATATTTCACTAAGTTAAAGTTATATTTCAATATTTCTGATAAAAAAGTACATAACTCTGAGTTTCTTGCTCACGCACTCAACTGATGTACACAAAAAAACCAGCTAAAAATCTATGCATTTATAAAAAGTTGAGAAAGTAATTAAAAAGTCATTAAAATTTTCAATGGTCTGGTGGGACGGATTTGTAGTTCTACAAAAGGTGTTTGTCGACGTTTCGACATGTAGAGATTATTTCAGATCTTTTGTTTAATAGCTTCAATTTGGACGTAATTATGTGAAATTTCTCCGTCGAACAAAGGTTGTACATTTTGCTGCCATTGACATACGGGTGGGCATTCCAATTCAAAATTGGTATCATGTTCTTGTTTTGTAAATTCTAGACATATTTCGAAAGTTCTGTTGAATTAGCTCAATGTTCATACTTAAAGGAATTTTTGTGTAGATTCCATCTTTCTTTGAATGGTTTTTCGGTCAATCCAATGCAGTTTACATCTTCGTCATTTTCTGATGATTTGACGATACATTGGTAGATGACGTGCTTATCACGACAGTTTCCATTCAACGAGCAAGAATCCTTGTTGCGACAATTACAAGGATCGATCTTCTTGTTTGTTTCGTCTGCTAGTATTTTCTTGTTGTGTGACGTTATGATGCTGGATATTTATGGTAGACAGCTGTAACTAACCTTCAAATTATTTCTATTAAACAGTTTGTGCAATCTTTGCTTTTTGGGGAAGTATTTATTGACAAGTGTCAGAAATCTTTTGGCAACATTTGTTTTCACGTTCAGACTAAAAGGTGGGTTGAATCAAATTATTCTCCTCGATCTGGACCTGGTTTTTGATTTGTATTTTTTTTTATTTAACGCTGTCCTTATAGCCACTATTACGTAATGCGTTGTTGTAAAACGGAGCTGCACGGTCAAATATGTTTTTATTTGAAGAAATGCTGTTGATTCGTTCTGATATCCTGCTTGGAATATGTTCGATTATATTTGGTGGGTGGTCAGAATGAATGTTGACGTATATGGGTTTGCTGTTAGGCTTCGAGTAGGGTTGGTATGTACCAGTTGTCCCAGACTGACGTCTGGGAAATCAACGACTTTAAGGTTGGTTTGAATGGTTATTCTCAATCCAAATGTGTCCTTCTTAATACGCTTTGACATTGGACCACTAACGTTATGAAAACAACAGAGGCCGTCGTCCCGGTATAATGCACTGGTTTCTGCACCATATTTTTCACTCAAGTTATGCAAAATGAAGATTCCTACAAGCTGACACAGCTCTACCCTGTCAAAACTTTCCATGGTCAAGTCAAAGTTCGGGTCACCCACTTTCTTGCTCCAGTGTTGATTGTTTGTAAACAGTAGTGATTTTCTGGAGTGCATGATAATATTGTGCTGATCTGCTGGGATAGTGACATATTCTGCAGCATTGGCTAAGGACATCTGGAATAGTTCTTTTGAAATTGAAGGGTAGAACTCTTCAATGTCGAATTGAACGAACGTGCAGTTTTAGTTCTCGATCATTTTAAACCAGCTGATAACGTCAGGAGTGCTGTGCCATTGATGGACTTCTGTTTTTGTTTCTTTTTTTATCAGAACTATTGAAATATAATTTTAACTTACATAGGCTCTATTTTAGTAAATATTGAGCACTCTGCAATTTTATTTGTTCATCTGCTGATGGGATAGAATATTTCACTACAAATTCGCACCGTATTCTCTTAAGTACAAGGCGGGGCAATTAAATGAGTCTCTCTTTTATGAAAAGAAAAAAGAAGCTGAAATTAGAAAAAGATAGTGAAATTAAACCCCAGAACGTACGTCAAGGAGCCATGAGGCTAGAAAAAGAATAGCCAAAATTGTCTAGGGCTTTTTCAACCCTCCGACCTTCTCTTTCCCCAAACTTTCCCAGATGATTTC
Source organism: Morbakka virulenta (assembly GCA_003991215.1). Lineage (NCBI taxonomy): Eukaryota > Metazoa > Cnidaria > Cubozoa > Carybdeida > Carukiidae > Morbakka > Morbakka virulenta. Next base: position 108,784 of record RDPX01000582.1, on the reverse strand, counting down.
CAGACGACCGGCTGCCTACCAAAAATCTGAGACTAAGCTACCAACAGGCTATTTATGCATACGTTCATCATCGTCGTCGTGTCTCAGCAGAACATCAAATCTGATTCTGTCAATTGGTTGCTACAGCGATGGCATCATCTGTGGGTTTGGAGAGGTCAAGTGGTGTGCACGTAACTGGACCATCAGGACAGGACATTAAGTGTGACACTGTCTGTTGGGTTTCGCCTGAGCATACGTCAGTATCAGTGCCGTACCAGCCATTTCTGTCTGTTGCCTTCAGCCATGCATTTTGAGGGAACAATACCTCTTCCCTTCCATTCATCTTTCTAAAGAACCTGTGACCATTCACTATGCCACTGTACCTCTCTATTAGTAGTAGACATGTATGTAGAATTGATTAAGCTCTTTCGTGATGTTAGCCTATTTCTGGTCTCTACATGGCCATGTAGATGATGACGTTTATCAATACTCTGGATAATAGGCTTCCTGCCTGTTGCTGCCTTTCTTCGGATATGAATGGGTGCTATGCCGCTTAGTGCATAGAGATAAGGAAATGGTGTTGGCCTTAAGCAGACCTTAATGATTCATTTAAGTTTCATTTAACATTGAGTCAACAATTCCTGTATGACACGAGCGGCTCCGTGTGGAGCAGGCATACTCTGTGAGAAGCATAGTGCGATGGGAGTGCTTCTGAGAGTTTTGGGATCGGCACCCAATCTGGACGTAGCAAGTTTACACAGGATGTTATTACGAGTGGCTGTTTTGGCCTTCAGGTTTAGTGTGTGCTTTTCTTTCTTTGATGTATTTGCGGCTTATGATAATATACATTATCGTAGGCTACTCCACAAATTCCTTAAGGTCTCTAAGAGCCTACCTTTGACAATACGAATTTTTACAGGATCTATCTACAGCCATATCATATATACACTATGTACATATATATACTGTTATCACAGACAAATGTCATCCAGTCACTCCTCACCAACAGACGGTTTTATGTTGAATTTGACGGCAAGCGAAGAAGGTGGCGAAGTCAAAAGAAGAACGGACTTCCACAAGGAAGCGTTTTGGCTCCCTTTATATTCAATATATATTCTAATGACCTACGTAACCCACAAGTGTGCCACCTTTTCATTTACGCTGCCTCTGCATTGCTACCCAACAAGCCAACTTCAAAAAAATTGAAGAGACGCTATGCATTGGGATAATTTAACTATCATCCTATTATGAGGCTAAGCACCTGAAACCAAATCCATCTAAGACTCAGATTTCCACATTCTATTTACCAAACCGTAATGCAAAGCGGGTCCTCAACATAATCTTGAATCGAACACAGTTGGAACATCAGTTTGAGCCAGTGTATCTGGGAGTAACGTTGGACCGTACGGTGAGATTCAGATGCATACATTTAGTCTTTAGAAATTGCCATAAATTCAACAAAAAAAATATTAAAAAGCAACTGAACAATGGTGCAGTAAAGATAATATTTCTAATGGGCTAAAATATCCACGGCTTTGGGAAGAAAAAAGAAGCCACTTAGCTTGCTAAACAGAATGAAAAAGCTAGCACAATAAAAGGTAGTCTAAGTACCAGATCCGTTTGGCAATAAATCAGTAAGAACCACTAAAATTTCCACCGTAAAAGTATGCCAAGAATTCAACTAACTTCTACAACTCAGCTCAATTCACAAGTAAAGGAGTTGAAGGCTTATCACAAATAACACGATACAGAGAAAAATAAGGGACAATACCAGCAATATTAACCATTCTTATGTAGATCATGTTCACCAAGTTTTTCTGAGAAATAAAACAAGTTCTACATAGGTATTTTATCGATTTGACAACAAGAATTGTGAAATTTTCCTTAAACTTTTGTCTGTAACGTTTGGTGACTATAATGCCTCGGCAATACATCAACGGTAGCCCTGAGTCAAAAGTGGCTTTAATATTATCATTTGTAACATTAATTATAAGGTTCTAAGATCGTATTTAGCTATTCTAGCAATTGTAATTAAAGAGTGAAATACTATAAAAGGTTGGGCTGTACTGCTTACTCGGTGGAGACAAAATGCCTTTATGTACCACAAATTCTTGCTTCATATATTTCACTTTTTAGTACTTGAACCCTGCCCTGTGTTTACGAACAATATCTGAACTGTTCGAAATAGTCGACCAAAATACAACCAAGTACCCAAGTTCCTGAATTTGGAAGAAGAAAGAAGTTGGTGTAATTCATAATATATAAAAAAGGAATATAAAGATATTTATGACGTTTGTTTCAGACAGAAAGTTATGAACGGATGCGGCACTTTTTGAATTCTCTTTATTTTCCTGGATAATCAAAAAAGGTAGTGTGCTTGTTTGATTCAATCTTTTTGTACTCTGCACTAAATGAACAAAATGGTTAACTTGCATTTTTTAACTCTAATGTTTGGTCCAGTTGAAGTCAGCGAAAAAGTTTTCGACGGAAATTAGAGCAATTTTAATTGTGATATTCAAACTTCGTATCATGAGTCGATCACAATACAAGCATTTTTACACAAACAGAACTAGTAATTTTAAGATGTATACATTTCCAGATTGTACGAAAGGGCACTGTGTAGCCCCAGGTATTTTTAGGATCACTGCTTCCTCGCCATTTAGATACATTGGTACCGAGATTTACAGTTTTTCACTTTGGTAATTTTTTTCTAAGTTCCTCTGGGGTTCACTACATACGCTTGTGACTTATACAGCTTGCACACGACATATAAATCGTAAATTGACCATTGGATTTAAAGAACAGCAACAGTGAATAACACTGAAATCACTTTTTGTACCCATAACTGGAAGGAAGGTACAATGACTTAAATTTCTAGCCAGAAGTGATATCCTCTGGAAATATGTTTTCACCAAAACATATCCATCCTCTCTCTGTGTCTATCACTTTCCTTGTACGGTTTTACGATGGTGAAAACTGAAAACTGTCGTAAACAATTAATAGTATGTTAGTCGTCATTGAAAATACTGATTCAAAGATCTCTCGTTACACAAAGACAGGAAAACTTCGCTCTTAAAAAAAGCTATCGTTACTCATTTACTGAATTCTGTAACTTGATTCTAGGGAAATAAGTTATTTTGTATTAAATGAAAAGCATATTTGTTTGTTTTTAGCACCTTCCCAAACTAGCTATTTTATTTCTTTTTTTATTCTTCTTCTTTTTGGTCCGACAAGTTTGATAAGGTTATTGCTATTGGTGACTAGATAATCTTTTAACTTTGAACGAAAGTGAGCCTGTTAACACTACCTGCGTGCATCCTTCCTCAATAATGGGAAGATAGAGATGACCTAAGTAAAAACCATAAATTACTTTAAAAATTCTGTCCCTGCGTTTCGTCAATCCCTACTGACATACTCATTGGTATGAGATAAAAACTGTAAAGTACAGTTGTGTAATACAAAAGAGTTCAGAAACTACTCACAAAATAAGCCATAAACAAAAAACATAGGGGTAACTGAGCTGGCCATAAAGCTACATTATTGTAACAGGTTTTTATGGGAGTTTCTTAAGCTAGAATATAAAAGAGACGAGGAAAAATTCTCTAAAATCTCCTTCCCTTATAAAACGATACACTTCAAAGGAAACTTAAGGCAAGCTAACTTGAAATAACTAACTAAAAATAATTTACTTCAAATAACTGACTATGGCATTCAGAGATGGCGAAAATTCATTCACGTATTAGTAACGCTTCTTTTTCTTAGGTACGACTTATCCATCGGTTTTTTTTATAAATTATCTGAGTGTGCAGGATTGTTAGAGTGATCTGCCTCTGAATTGCTTCTGTTCAAACACAGTAACGAAAAAATCAATTAATCGTTTCTATTATAGTATTATTTTACCCACTTGTATTCGTAAGCTGACAAATGAAGAAGTATCATCCATCAACAACATTTTTAAAAGAAAAATTTGTCTTATAGTATTCAAATGCATTAACGGAATTTTTTTCCAAACTTTTAAGATTATTTTGAACTCGTAAATCACGACAAAGGAACCAGAAACAATAATAAACTTTCGAGGGGGCCTAAAGTGAAACTAGAAAGCACTAAAAAGTCTTTTTATTACAACGGGTTAGTAGTTTATGACTTACCATTAGACATCAGAACAGAATCTAACTATAGTTCTTTCTGTAAAAAGTTGAACCTATTTCTGAATTCGTAAATGTGTCTAAGAAAATTTACACCCAACTGCTTAGTTTTTCAAATGTCACACCTGTTCAAATCTTCATAATTTTCACATCCGGTGGACTTAAATCTGTCTCATATTGGAAGGAAAGCTCAAAACAATGAACCTGGCTAGGACGGAGTCATTAGCCTTGGTCAGCAATCGTCCCATGAAAAGGAAAAGTCAGAACAATAAACCAACCGCAGTGGTAAATTTCATATTGACAAATAGCGGGATGTGCCTGTGTCTCAAGGTCAGGATTGGATCTTAAGCCTTGATCGGTAGCAATCCCAGAGATGGTGTCTCGATAAAAACACTGGTGGTTGTGCAACCTGAAATCCATTAATCTTCTAATGAGTGTTAAAATGCAAAATAACATTAATGAAAATAACGGCGTTAATGGGACCGGAATTGTACGTGAAGGCCCCTCGCCCGGCAGGTGTTCCCCGGCACAGCAGATAATGACAGATAATGTCCAGGGATTCTGGATTAAAAGTCTTACCAACCTCCATGAAAGAATAGCTGAGCAATTGAATGAGTTTGTTACGGGAGTTTGTAATTTGCCTAAGTGGGTGACTTATGGCCGTACGGTTTTATGCCATAAAGATCCAGCAAAAGGTAATGCAGTGGACAATTATCGGCCAATAACTTGTCTACTGCTAATGTGGAAATTATTGACTGGCGTGATAGATGAAGAAATGTATAAGTACCTTGAGGAGCAAGATCTGTTGCCGGGAGAACAAAAAGGTTGTAGACGTAGGAGTAGAGGAATGAAAGACCAATTGTTGATAGACAAAACGGCCTTAAAAGATTGCAGGAAAAGACACACAAATTGGCTATGGCGTGGGTTGATTATAAGAAAGCTTATGATTTTGTCCCCCATAGCTGGATTATCGAGTGCGTGGAAATCTTTGGTATTGCAGAGAATGTGAGAAAGTTTTTAGAGAAAAGCATGAGCGCGTGGAAACTATCATTAGCGTCGAATGGAGAAAATCTTAGGGATGTAACTGTCAACAGAGGTATCTTTCAAGGGAACAGCTTATCGCCATTACTCTTTGTGTTAATTATGATCCCAATGTCGAGGGTTCTAAGGAAAGTGAAGGCAGGTTATGACTGGGGAAAGAAAGAATTTAGTATAAATCACTTGCTCTTCATGGATGACCTTAAATTGTACGGTAAGAGTGAAGAACAGATTGATTCACTTGTGTAGACTGTCCATGCGTTCAGCACAGATATTGGGATGGAATTTGGATTTCGAAAGTGTGGTGTGCTAGTATTGAAGAGGGGGAAAATAGTTAAGTCTGATGGAATATAAACTCCCAAATGGTGAAATTATGAGGGAAGTTGAACAGAACGGATATACCTACCTCGGAGTGGTAGAACTTGATNTTATGACTGGGGAAAGAAAGAATTTAGTATAAATCACTTGCTCTTCATGGATGACCTTAAATTGTACGGTAAGAGTGAAGAACAGATTGATTCACTTGTGTAGACTGTCCATGCGTTCAGCACAGATATTGGGATGGAATTTGGATTTCGAAAGTGTGGTGTGCTAGTATTGAAGAGGGGGAAAATAGTTAAGTCTGATGGAATATAAACTCCCAAATGGTGAAATTATGAGGGAAGTTGAACAGAACGGATATACCTACCTCGGAGTGGTAGAACTTGATAAAATCAAAGAAAAAGAGATGAAGGAGAAAACAATAAAGGAGAACAAAAGGAGGCTTAGATTGATTCTGAAATCAAAACTTAACGGGCGGAACAAAATTACAGCAATCAACATATGGGCAGTAGTGATTTTTAGATATGGTGCTGGTATAATAGACCGGAAACAAAGTGAATTGAAAAGGATAGACACAAACACTAGGAAAACAATGACAACCTATGGAGCATTACACCCTAAAAGTGATGTTGACAGGTTGTATATGAAGAGGAGAGAAGGTGGAAGAGGGCTGAGTAAGGTGGAGCTTGTAGTCAGAGGGGAAGAAAATAGTTTGGGTTATTACGTTTTGAAATCAGAAGAAAGTCTCATGAAAGGTGTGAGTTGGTCCGGAACTATTGTTACTGAAGGCACGATTACCACAAAAGAATTTAAAAAGCAAAAATCTGAAGAGCTTAAGCAAAAATGGATGGAAAAGGAGATGTATGGGCAATTCATTAGAGATTGTACTGAAAATGTTGACAAAGGGAAAATGTGGTATTGGTTATCCAAAACTGACCTTAAAAGTGAAACGGAGGCTCTCGTATTGCCGCCCAAGACCAGGCTATTAGAACAAAGTATATCAAGTGTAAAATTGATAAATCTGACAGCAATTCTACTTGCAGAATGTGTGGGAAGAGAGAAGAGACAGTACAACACATAGTTAGTGGAAGTGAAAAGCTTGCACAAAAAGAGTACAAGAGAAGACACGACAATGTTGCCAAGAAAGTCCATTGGGATCTTTGCAAGAAAAATGGACCGGAGCATCAAGAAAAGTGGTATGAACATACTCCCGAAGGGGCTGTCGAAAATGATGATGTCAAACTTCTTTGGGATATCAAAAAACAGTGTGACAATGTAATAGAGGGACAGAGGCCAGATATTGTCTTACTTGATAAGAAAAAGAGACGTTGTATCATTGTGGATATCGCAGTGCCTGCGGATGGAAGGGTAGAGGAAAAGGAAAAAGAAAAAGCTGAAAAATATCAGGACTTGAAGAGAAAAGTACCAAGACTTTGGAAAATGAAGAAAGTTCAAGTAGTGGCAGTAATAATAAGAGCGCTTGGAAGTGTAACTAAAGTATTTGAGAAGTGGTTTGAGAAGACTGGTATTCCATGCAATGTGCAAAAAACTGCCTTGCTGGCAACGGCCAGAATCTTAAGGAAAGTATTGGAGATGTAATGAAGGAGAGGGCTCCTTGCTAGCCCTTGGTCATTTGTTATGACCCGCCTAGTAAGAGTATCACGGTAATAAGATCAGCCAGAGCATAAGCTTAAAGAAGAAAATAATAATAATAAAGAGCTGAGATACTTCAGATCTTTATGCAACTAAAAAAGCTATTATAGGAAAAGAATTAAAGTCCTGATGGTACTCTAAGCCAGCCATGAATTTCCAAAAGAGAGGAAACTGATAAGGGTCCAAAACCCCTAATGGTGAGGAAAGTGCAGATGTGAGATACTTAATTTCCAGGAGCTTCTAAGTCTAACAAACATGACTTTCCATGATAGAGGCCAACAAGCCCCTCAGGTTGACGAGGAGGTATCCTGTAATAAATTTTACTTTTGGAAAGTTGATTTATTTGCACATGCAGTTCAGGGTTCAGGGTAAAAGACTACTTGACAGGCGAGACCACATGGACCACGGAAACTCCAGCGATGGAGAGGTGATGTGATTGCCTAATTTCCAAGTGTTAATGTGATCTGAATCTGCCTAAGGAAGTTCTGTGGACATGGTGAGTAAATAATTGTAATCCCATCAGAACAAGGAAACTTTCGACTTCTTTACTTCAATTTTAAACTAAGATATTTACCAACAGAGAACGTGTTCCAGCAGTCAAAGTACTGGACTCATTTCAGTATCTTTCGTAGTTATTTCGACTTACGTACGAGCAACGGAAGGCAAAACTCTGAGTGGGATGAACTTAATAATTCCTTTTATTTTTCTACACATTACTTGTTATTCAATTATTTTACATCATCTGTTCTTTAAACTTACTTTTCACATTCCCCTGGCCACAAAAAAAACCATAAACATTTTCCAGGCTGAGGATCCCTTGATCTGTTAATCCCTTTTGCCTATTCAAAGAAAACAACAGAACAACCAAGAAGTGAAAATATTTACTGGTGGGTTGTCCCTTTACAGATACTTGTTTTCGTGTGAACTGGCATGTCCAATATATATACATCACAACGGCATTTAATATCTACAGTAATTAGTGAGCAGGGGCCGTAAATCTCAGGGGGAACGTGGAAGTGGACCCGCCGAAAACTTTGGAAATTTACCTTACAAATTTTGAAAAAGCTTACAATTGGAGTTATTTGAGAGAGAGAGAGAGAGACAGAGAGAGAGAGAGAGAGAGAGAGAGAGAGAGAGAGAGAGAGAG
>RDPX01000582.1:53582-68901 GCA_003991215.1 Morbakka virulenta | reverse complement strand
ATTTGGCATACGTACTCAGTTGAAATATGCACTCATTTGATATGCCTACTCATTTGACGTACGTACTCATTTGAAGTATGTACTCGTTTGACAAACTTACTCATTTGACAAAAGTACTTATTTGAAATAAGTACTAATTTTGCATACGTACTCATTTGAAATAAGTACTCATCTGAAATAAGTACTCATTTGACAAACGTACTAATTTGAAATAAGTACTAATTTGGCATACGCACGCATTTGTAATACGCACTCATTTGATATACCTACTTATTTGACGTACGTACTTATTTGATATAAGTACTAATTTGGCATACTTACTTATTTGAAATAAGTACTAATTTGGCATACGTACTTATCTGATATAAGTACTAATTTGGCATACGTACTCATTTGATATAAGTACTAATTTGGCATACGTACTAATTTGAAATAAGTACTCATCTGAAATAAGTACTAATTTGAAACAAGTACTAATTTGAAATAAGTACTTATTTGATATAAGTACTCATTTTGCATACGTACGTATTTGAAATAAGTACTAATTTGAAATAAGTACTAATTTGGCATACGCACGCATTTGAAATACGCACTCATTTGATATACCTACTTATTTGACGTACGTACTTATTTGAAATAAGTACTCATTTGGGATACGTACTTATTTGAAATAAGTACTAATTTGGCATACGTACTCATTTGAAATAAGTACTAATTGGGCATACGTACTCATTTGATATAAGTACTAATTTGGCATACGTACTAATTTGAAATAAGTACTAATTTGGTATACTTACTCATTTGAAATAAGTACTAATTTAATACAAGTGCTCACTGTAGTCATTTATTTGTCGGGGAAAAAGTCCGAGATGTCATTTTCGGAACCTTCAATTGAGAATAGTATAACAGAAAGAGTAACTGGCAACGGACGGACCGAGTTTGACCAGGCGAGCCCACCACCTATACTCTAAAAGGGATAGTACCGGCTACGTTTTCGGAACTGCTACAAAACAAAAGGAGAATCGCTTTGTGAAATAACAGAAGCTTAGAGAAATAACAGAAGGAAAAGTATGCCATTTGCTGTTGCTATGGTATGGAGGGAAGGTAAAGATCATGTGACAGACTGCTATTTTTGCATGACTAATCTTCATGGAATAAATCACAAGAACAAGCATTTTATTCAGTATCCTGATGTTCCGTCTGCCACAAGACTAGTTCCTCATGGTCCAGATCTACCTGTTGCCAAGTCAGGTGCTGCAATGGAATCTAGCTCTGAATCGGAATCTGATAACACATTTGAGTAAACAGAGAGTGAAGAATTCATGCCAGAAGAAAATGACTGGCTGGTATCCTTAACACAAGCAGATCTCAATGACCTGACATGAGACCTAGACCTGTTGAAGAAATCGCGACAGCCTCTGGGTTCACGTCTTAGTGAGGACAATTTGCTGGCACCTGGAACAACATTCTGTTGGTATGGAGAGCATGAAAGAGAATTTAGAAAGTTCTTCAGAACCCAGAGAGACTCGTCATTGGTTTACTGCAACAACATTACTGATTTGATGAAATGAATGTGAATTGACAATTTTTCTACGGAATGAAAACTTTTCATCGACTCGTCCAGGAGAAGTCTCAAGGCAGTTCACCTACGGGAGCTCATAAAGGACTCGATGTTCTATGATGGGCCGAGTGCAGTTGACCTATCTGCTTGGCTGTCGCGTAATTTAGTAATTACAACCTTTCTGGAAACATCCGGAGTACAGAATATGAGAAGAAAGTGCACGAACTCCTGAAGAACTTTCAAAAATTAGGGGCTCACATGTCAGTCAAAATGCACTTTCTATGGCCCCATTTAGACTATTTCCCACAGAACTGTGGAGATGTATGTGAGGAACAGGAAGAGGATTTCCGCCAGCAAGTTCGTATCATGGAAGAACGCTACCAAGCTCGGTGGTATGTAAACTTTCTTGCTGACTACTGTTGGTGTTTGAAAGGAGAAATGGTGGCTACTCGGCACAGGAGAAAGTCTCTAAAAATGCCCTTTGTCCATGTTTAGCTTTTTTGTAATGTGTAATCTTTATTTTCAGAAGTTTGTTAGATAAATTGCATGCTTTTTATAAAGCACGAAATCCAAAATTGAAGGTAATAAATAGCACTAAATTGCGTTAATAACATTTCTTTGTAACCTCTTTTCTCCAAAACTTGACCTGGTTGGACAAATTAAGTATAATTTTTGGATTTTGCATAGCAAACTGGACCAGAATCAGCTATCACATGCTTGACCTTTAAGGCTTCGCGCGGCATTGGGACAAAAAAAGAAAATCAATGCATTTTTTGGAGAAAGATATTGAAACTCTAGCTATTTAACATGTAGCTAGAGCTTCACTAAGTTTCATTTCTTCGTCATACTTTGCAACATATATATTTCACAATAGAAACATAAATGTAAAGAGAATGAAATTTTATCAAATATCACCAGACGACAACTTGTAACTTCTGTATGACAAAATCCAATGTGATTTTTTATACATCAACCACGTTGGGAGTTTAAAAAGATGTATGGAAAGTACAAATAAGTATGGAATGTTTAAAAAAAGTTTGCCAGAAATGCAAAATAGGGAAGCTTCTACAAGACATTTAATTGATATGGCGAGAAATGCGTAGAGGCATCTTCCATTGTAAAAGAAAATTTGTTATCGGACCTAGCTGATAAATTGGCTTGGCACTTATGAATTTAAAAGTAATTTTTGCATTATAAGTACACTTTTTTGTTTAGTAGGAAAATTATTTTCACTTTTGGCATCATGATACCATTTAATATCAATGAATATTAATAGTATTATGATGCTATTAAGCATATCTTTCAGTAGATCTTATAATTTTTAATTCTGATCAGTATTGTAAAATAAAGGACTTTGATGTCACGTTATTCACAGAACAACAATTTCCTCGCCTCCTCTAAAAATTGGGGTCAGTTAATCTGACCCTTTGAAGAGAAGTTGTCGTTTTATAGAAGGCTCAGCCCCGCATGCGTGACACGTTTGTAAACATACACATTTGCTCATACTTTTTTCAAATCGTTTTTTCCAGTTTCAATTCTTTCGTTCACGGATTAAGTTAAATGTACTTCAAATTTTGGTAACTGCAGTAGCTACGATCTTTTTGTTTCAGTGAGTATTATCGTTTATGAATTTATAATTTTTGCTACCAGTCAATATACTCTTTGGGAAACTGTTCTTAATCAGCTGTTTTAATTTGTTTCAGTGGCGGATGGGGTGGGGGGGGGGGGGGGGGCGAGGTTGTTTGCAGCAAAGGAAATTTTTGTCGCAAACTTTTCCTTATCGTTTTCACAAAATCTGCGTTTGTATTATACTCTGCCAATCTTGTGTTAGTAGTAGTGAATGCTCTCATTTTTCGTCTCCTTTTCCATGCATGCATGACTCAGATCAGGTTATTGTGGAAGACGTACTTTGCTAGGATTTGCTTTGAATATCTCTAGTTGAGAGCACCTCTTACTATTTTTGTTTCATATTTTGGGAGGTACCGGTGCTATTTTTTGCCTTAAGCGTAAAAAGGCCAACATTGTTGGACCAATCTTCCTGTGTAGACCCTGTTTTACACAGCCAAACGAAACACAAGATCTCTGCTGCAGTATATCTAAGTTACATTCAATACCTAGCCAATTGCAAGAAATCCAATAGTCACGACATTATTGATCTCTCAACAATTTGAACTCTTACTCAACTTAATTTTTGTGTTACCTTCTGATATATTTGAACTAATTGAGGACTAGTGGTTTCCCCGTGCCAGCTTAACCTCTATTGAGAAAACTGGTCATGGCTCTGCATTTTACGGACGAAGGTATGCTTGCTCTCTCAAGAGAAAACTGAAAATATCAGAGAAATTTATTGTATTTTCACTCGAAGGATAACATTCAGATTAAAAATTGATCTTATTGGAGATAAACATGTCGTTATATATCGTTTGTTCAAAGGGGTTTTGTAAAAATTGTTTAGGTTCGAATTACACTTATGGACCTTTTTTGACTTTGAATGGAGTGATGTTTTTGTTTAGTTTTAGTGCATTTGTTGAACGATTGTTTGTTATTAGAAATTTTTCAATCTTCTAACAAAAGCTAGGTTGTCATCTTACTGCGACAGAGGAACTGTTTATGTTGGATAAAAAGATGATATTGAATTGGCTTGTGAATGTGTGCATAGGCTTCCAGAGGTAGTATACACAGTATACAACCTTTCTATTTGATCAAAAAACACAGCCCAAAGAAGACGAGAGTATTGGACGTTTCCACTGGTATCGTAACAAGATATTTTGAAAATAATATAGTATGTAGATGGAAAGCATTTGGAATTGTAGAAAAGTAAAATACATGTTTGCTCTGACCTGGATCCGAATCAACGCTATGACAATCCTAACTGGATGCTCCATCATCTGAGCTATCGGCGCTCATTTTCAACCAGATCATACCTGCAGCTATATCTTTCACTTAAGTATGTCGTTCAATCAAGTAGACATTGTTCATATCATAGGACCTACTATTACAGAAATGTATGGTGACTGATATACAGAGGTGGAACGACAAGCTTTTAATCTAGAGGTTTTACCCGTAAACCCCGACTACTGAATTGAAATGGGAAAAGTTACAAAAAAAGTAATAATTGAAATACATCTGGCTTAATGGTTAGTACAGTTATACAGTAACCAAGGGGTTTCGNCGTAACAAGATATTTTGAAAATAATATAGTATGTAGATGGAAAGCATTTGGAATTGTAGAAAAGTAAAATACATGTTTGCTCTGACCTGGATCCGAATCAACGCTATGACAATCCTAACTGGATGCTCCATCATCTGAGCTATCGGCGCTCATTTTCAACCAGATCATACCTGCAGCTATATCTTTCACTTAAGTATGTCGTTCAATCAAGTAGACATTGTTCATATCATAGGACCTACTATTACAGAAATGTATGGTGACTGATATACAGAGGTGGAACGACAAGCTTTTAATCTAGAGGTTTTACCCGTAAACCCCGACTACTGAATTGAAATGGGAAAAGTTACAAAAAAAGTAATAATTGAAATACATCTGGCTTAATGGTTAGTACAGTTATACAGTAACCAAGGGGTTCCGGGTTCGATTCCCCGAGCGGGCGCGGGGAATTTGGAACTCTACAAAAGAAAAAGTCATTGGTTGGCATCAGGAAGGGCATCCAGCCCAGAAATTCCTCAATGCCAAAACAAAACTCCTGAAGGTCACTGCCTGAGCCTCAAATCCTTGGGAAAAATGATGTTAAAACAAAAAAAAAAGTTGATGATTGTTGTGTTAAAACCTTTGGAACTTGGGGACGTGAATGGTAGTTTAGCCGTGAGTGAAAATCGCCTGAAGATGATATCTTGAAAGGCTACTAGTCATTCAATGAGAGGTTTTATCAATGACCTAGCTATTTGACTCGCTTGCACTTGGTGTGCACAATATAAGTAAATGTTTCTACAGTTTCAGTAGACGCTAGGTACGCTAAATTTAAAGATTACTTACAAATAACAGTAAAACTAAAAATCAGATAGTTAATAGTTCTAACAACTTGGTTTCGTATCCACGAGAGTGATATTTATTTCTTTTCTGAGCAACAACTTAATCTTCCCTTAGTGGCAATAATTTACGTTTACGACACATTAAGTATGATAAGAGGCAAAGCACCTGAATGTTGATTCTTTCCAAAATACATATGGCTCCTATTTGTTCAAAATCTTGGTATTATTTTGAATTTTCGTTGGTGACTACATGGTATAAATGTCTAGGTTTGTGATGGCAGTGACGACGAAGGACAAAACTAGAAATGAATAGAGCAGAGGCACAAGTCAGACACCTAGCAGTAAAAATCACCGAGGCTAGCTGGACGTGTTTTGAGCATATTATGAGAAGGGACGAAGATTTTGTGCGAGGAGAACTGTCAAAAATGAAACTTATAGGGTAAAGAAAGAAACCTGGCAACCTTGGTTGGTTGTAACATTGCCAGGAGCAAACAATATCGTTAAAAAGCAATATGCTATTCTTGGGATAATATTTTAAGCTTTCTATTCACAAATGACATCTGCTTTATAAGCGTAAAATGTAAAAAAAGGATGTTTATCCGCCAGTGGTATGAGAAAGGGTGCATAAAAAGAGGAAGCGCAACGACGAGACCCTTCCCTGCTCCTTCATACTTTTTTCATCGTTATCGTTTCTATTTGAAACGGTAACGATGACAAAGTATGAAGGAGCAGAGATGGAAGTAGCGGAGTTGAAAATGCTTATGTATGCAGTGAGAATGACAAGGAAGTACAAGATTAGAAATGAAAACATGAGGGTTATAACACATATCAAGCCACAAGAAGTGAAAATGAGAGGAGCAAGGCTGTGCTTGGGACATGTTAAGAGGGGAGATAAAGAGTATGTGGAAAAGAAGTGTTTGAGATAAAAATTATAGGAAAAAAGAACAAAGTGGGGCTGAAGAGGAGTAGATACAGTCTGAAAATATTTAAGGAATGTGGGTGCGGCGGAAAAGGATGTCCAAGGCAGGGTACATGGAGATCCTTCATCGGCACCAGCGCCATCTGATAATGGGAAAATAGTAGAAGGAGGGTGGAAAGAAGAAGAAGAAGAAAAAGAATTACGTAAGTAAACGTGCGATTTCTCACATTTTTTGCGTGGTATGATTATTATTCTTTATTCCGCAAATGGTTTGCAGGGGAAAGAAAGAAAACATGAGTTTGCACACGGGAAATAGAATCCGATCCACTAGAAATCCTAATCACTGAACCATTCAGGGACTTATCGCTTTTTCACGCAAAAACCGATGTCTTAGCAATAACAACTAGAAAAATTCCAGACGCAGTTCTCTGTTTCCTAAAATCCATTTAACACTAGCTCAGTACAGCTTAACAACGGAGAAAATGTGAGAACTCGCGCGTTTATTTGTTCATATATTGAAAATAAAAGAGGAGATTTATTACTTTTTCTGTCAAAATCGTATGAGTTTTCAGCGTTCAAAAATAATGTTTTTAGTATGAAATACTTCAAATTCTGTAAGACGGTGCAGGTTTATCCTGTGCATATTGGTAATGACACACCAGAGAACACCAAATGTATAATATTGATAAACATTTCGATAAGTTAAGGGAGACAGAAATATTTGAATTAGCATGGGTTATTTGGCCTCGATGTTTACACCAAGATGACGTCACTCATCTGCTTGTCCCGTCGTTTCGTTTGTCGCATTGACATTTTGTTTTGAGCCAATAGTATTATACACATTCATTTTTGAGGGCTGCTGTTGGATTCAACTATTCATTTTTCTTTCGCTTATTCTGCCCATTATTTTTCTTCTTCCATTTCTCCTTTCTTTTTCTTCTTTCTTCTTTTTCTTCTCCGTTTGGCCCTCATCCCGAGGGTAATGTTCAACAGTTCCGGTCATTTTCCTCCATTTTACCGCTGTTTCATGTGTTCTTTTCTAGGTGTAGCTCCGTCATACTTCATTGTTGTCTTTTCATGGGCCATGCCCCCTCTTGCTTTGCCTCTCAGTACCTATCTGGTTTACAGATTCTTGACTGTATGTCCCTTTTCTTTGTGCATCACATACTATGCCATCGCAACCGAGCCTCCTTGATTTTCTCTACTATACCCAATTGCTATTTCTCTCCATTTGACTGATTACTAAACTTCCTTTGTTTGCAGTGGTTTTATTAGGCAGGTACCTCTTTCAGTTCATTTGGGTACAATATCACACCAGTGATACGCTGCAATAGTAATCCTTGCCTTTCTTGTTTTACACAAATCTTTGGGCAGCAGAATATGATCTTGAGATAACTTCGAACTTTCTTCTTAAAAAGCCTTACTGTATACCCCATATAAGCGGCACTCCGTTAACCGATAACCGTTGCATCACAAAGGTAAATAATAACTTGGAACAAAAGTTAGTAGTTTAGGTTATTTGTCATATAATAAATTCTTCTAAACAAGCTCTTTATTTGGACACCCGTACTACACTTTGTTCTGATAAAAAAAAATTGGGTTAATTTTAGCTTTTTTCCTAACTATTAAAATAAGCGCCACACCAAGAACCTTAACATTTAGAGGAATAAGAGTATCTCCGGTATTCTTACACTATAATTTATTTGCGAGCTTATGGCCATCAAAGTCGTTTTTACATTGTGTTAACAATTTGCGAAATTTGTAGCAAGATATTTAAACCGTTTCTGAACATTGAAGCTATTTAGATTCTAAATACTACCAGCATTAATATTCTTCCTGTATAACTTATAGTTCTGCTATTATTAACACTGGGAACTAATAGTGATAGAGATTTCCTTTTAAAACTGTGTGCTTTGGGAACTCACGCACATGAAATTGTTTTGAAGTGGCAACTATTGTTATCAAGACTTTAGATCCGCCTGAAGTGAAGATAGCAAACATGTTAAATCCTTAGCAAACGAGGGCTTAGTAGCTTAACTAAGTTTAGTTATTTACCTTCGTATAGTGGTTTTTCTTACCAAGGAAGAAAGGCAGATAATTTTTGGTTCGCCAGAAAAACCGCATCGGTCTGGTTACATATGCACACCAAAAGGTACTGACGATGGTGTAACAACCACAGGATTTCCCCTCATTTGAAATTTTCTTGTAGTCCACAGTTTAAGATTGTTTTCTTACTATCACAATGCTTGTTTGTATCGTGATATTATCTATTGTAGGGAAAACAATAAGCCAAGGTTAAACGTTATTGATTACTTCTATTTTGTTCTCAATGAATGGTTAGTTTCTGTTGACCAGCAACAAAGTCGTGAATATATTTCTGACCTCTGCAGCTTACTTTATGCACCCACATACGTGAAACTAACAGCAGATAAAGGATACAATTGTCATGCTTTCAAGACAATATTTATTATTTCAATTTGATGAGTCCGGGTAATGGAGGGGACTGTTAACAGCACGGAAGTTGTGAAGTGATTCAGAACTACAGTTTTGTTTTTAGAGTTATTCGCTCGAACAAGTGTAAAAGATTGTAGTTTTAAAATTTACACCTACCATTAAAATTTAGATTTTCATACTGAAGCAGTTTTCCATATGATGAGGATGTACAATATTTTATGTGACCATTGCAATGCGCGTAAGTAAAATATTTTTACAGTTAATTGTCTCATGCTCAAGAAACCTAGCAACAAAGAGGGTTTTTGTTTGGCGATCGGTTATTCTATATCCAGTCTACTTGCGTCGAAAGAGTTATAACAGTCATCGTCGTCTAAGCTCACAGTTGATGTCTGTTGCCGTTTGGTTTACGTTGTAAAGCTTTACAGACCCATGTCAGCCATTGTGTATATTTATTGCACCCTTTTGGTTATTCTTCTTTCTTTTATGCTCATTTATGTGTAGCTGTTTATGTATTTGCACTAAGATTAACAATGCAGTAGTAAGGATCGAAAATACACTTTCATATTTTAAGTTAAACGTCATACTCGATCTAAAACAAGTAAGATACTAAGAGTTTGTCTCACAGCGTACTTTACAACGGCTTTCGGACTGCAGTGCAAGGTTGACACAGTCCTGGCAAGTCGAAACACGAATGATCTCAAAATAGTGTTTCGGCCACCGGATTGCAACTTGTTGTGAACAATGACATATTACAATTAAGAAGGGCATTGACAAAAATTTTAATGGTAAGCTTTTGAGATTTCTTGATCAGTTTCTGTTTTTTATTTCTGTTTTAATAGATTGGCGTGCATGTAGTATCATTGCAGTATCCGCCCACGTTACCGACAGCAGATGGGCCAGTCTGATATACTTGTTTACTTTAGTTTCCTTTTGATAGATGTTTAATGAATTTACATCTTACAAGGATATAATTGACATTGTGTAAGGGTTGCTTTGCACTTTGAAAAAGAAACCAGCGTTCTACTAATTTGATATTGAATATAAAGCAGTTAAAGTATACATAATTCTAATCTACCTTTAAACATAAAAAATAAGTCCCGATTGATTCGTGGGTAAGTGTTTTTTGCTGAAAAGAAAGCATTTTTGGTGTGAGCTTAGCATTATTTTTAAAAGAGACGTACAGGAAATTTTACATTTGTATTGAAGGGACAACTGGTGGGTGTTGTGTTTGTTACCTTAGATTCTTTGTACCAGATTGATCACAACAGATATTTTATACGTAATTTAATATATTAGGTAATATATGCTAAACTGCTTGTATTATAATATACCCTGTAAAATTTGTCCAACCATCTTAACCTTAAGTTGAAAATTCTTGAGTTTGTTGACTACAAAGTAATAATAATAATAATAATAATAATAATAATAATAATAATAGTAATAATAATATTGATGATGATGATAATATAATAATAATGTAATAATAATGATAATAAAATATTGCTAAACAGCACTGCCCATATCTTAAGAAGAGCATTGTCGGTTTGAAAATAGTACATACCAGTTATCTTCATTTAAACATACATCACGAACGGCCTAGTACTCTAGGTTATTGGTAATAACTCGGTGCTATGAAGTTCTAAAACAATGCACAAATGAAAGAAAAAGAGATAAAACGTAATAATAATAATAATAATAATAATAATAATAGTAATAATAATAATATAATAATAATAATGATAATAATAATAATTACCCGGAGACCTTAAAAAACTGATTGGCATTAGGCACGGTCAAGTCTGCCTCAAGGGGGAGGGCCTCTTTGGCCTTGGTTGGCAACCTAACTAAAGATGGTGTCTTGATAAAAACACCAGTGCCTTTGTCACCTCGTCACCACAGCCTTCATTATGAGTGATATAAAGAATCAAGAATATAGAAGTAACAGTGTGAATGGTGCTGGAGGCAATATGGCTGAGAGTGCTTCGCCGGGCAGGTGTTCTTTGCAGTGCAGCATAGGCCATGTCCTCATCCTGCTTCTGAAATGACAAAGTGATCTGAAGAAGTCAATAAAATAGTTATACAATGTTGTTTTTTTTTTAAGTAAGCCATTTAATGAAGATGGAAACTTGTTTAGAGGGTGTAGACAAAGGATGTATAGGAAATGGGGAAAAAGAGGCTGATTTGGAAGTACAGAACAAAGACTGTGTGACCAAGGTAGACGCATGAGGGAAAATAGATGGTTGTCGGAACTAGAGTTGGAATCATTAATAATTTAAAATTGAATTAGAATCGATGAATAAATTAGTTGAAGATTCTGAGCTAGGTTTAGGAGATATAAAACATAATTTAGAAAAAGAAAATGAAAAAATGGAACGATTAGATGGTAGGAAATATGATCATGCTGAAGTTGGTTTTTTTTTAAAAAAAGTGGAGCAAGAGGAGGTAACAGAGGTTGACACCAAACTTAAAGATATAATGAAAGATCAAAGGAATTTGGAAGGTATGAAATAGTGTATTGAAAAAGTGAATAATAGATATTGAAATAGTAAATAAAAGATTTTTGGAGGAAAAGGCTAGAAATGTTAAGAAAGCGTTGAACTTTATAAAAACTAGTACTATCACACAAACAAATAACCTCATAAAACCAGCCAGTGTGTATGTGTAACTGATGAATTGAAGCTAAGAAAGAAAGTAGTTAATAAAAGGGAAGATCCATGTTGGAAAAGTAGACTTGAAGGTAACTTTAAAAGGCTGAAAAGCCATATTAATACTTTGGAAAGGAAAAAAAAGGAAAATTTAAAAGAGAGAGAAAATTTAAAAAACTCAATGCTAAATATTGAATTGAAAGCAAAGGTGTACGTACCGTAATAGAAGAACTAAAGAAACGCATAAGAAACAAGTAACGAGGTACGTGATCCTGAAGAGAGTCAACGATTCTGGAGTGATATATGGCCTGTGAAGAGAAAACACAACAAAGAAGCCTTGTGGCTTAATAGACAGAAAATGGTAATGCACGAAGCCAGAATGGAAGCAGAATGGAAGCACTGGTCATCAGTAAAGAGAATGTAATCAAATAATGTAAGAAATTGCCTAATTGGAAAGCAACAGGTTTTGATAGAGTACAGGGATTTTGGATAAAGAAATTTAGTAACTTCATGAAAGCATAGGAGATCAACTGAATAATATGCTATCGGGTTTAAGTGAAATACCTGAGTAGCTCACATTTGAACGGACAATCCTTTGCCAAAATGACCCATCAAAAGGCAATGTTGTCGATGATTATCGACCTGTAATCTGCCTACCAATTATTTGTAAATTAATTACGGGTATTGTTGCAGATAGCATCTGTTCGTGTATCCAATTAGAAAATCTTTTCTTAGAGGAGCACAAAGGTTGTAAAAGAGAAAGCAGAGGGACGAAGGACCTGCTATTAATTCATGAAGCGGTTCTAAAGGACTGAAAAAAGAGACATATCAACCTTGCTATGGCATAGGTCGATTAGAACATAGCCTATGATTTTGTGCCACATAGTTGAATTATTGAATGTCACGAAATGTTCAGTATTGGAGATAAGGTAGAGAAACTACCGCAAATAGTATAAGACAATAGAAGCTACCATTAACTTCTCACATGGGGAAGTTTTACCGAATGTTAATGTATATAAGGGAATCTTCAAAAGTGATAGTTTATCACCATTACTTTTTTAATCAGTATGATACCTTTATTATCCTATTGCGCAAAGTCAACGGATACAATGAATGAGGCAAGAAAGACTTTAAACTTAATCACCAACTTTACATGAATGATCTTAAGTTTTTCAGCAAAAGTGAAGATCAGTTAGGCTCGATGATAGATAGTGTTCGTATGTTTAGTGAAGATATAGGAATGGAATTTGGACTTTTAAAAATGTGAAGTTGTCATATTGAAAAGGGGAGAAATCAACCATTGTGGTGGTATTGAACTCCCCTTGGGAGAGATGTTGAAATGACGTTGATGAAAACCGCTACACCTATCCAGGTATAATTGAGCTGGATAAAATTAAACAAAATGAGATAAAAGATAAAGTGTGTAAGGAAATTAAAAGGAGAATGCGTTTAATTTTGAAATCTAAATTAAACAGGAGGAATAAGATAACAGCAGTTAATATTTGGGCAGTATTCATACTGAGATATGGAGCTGGTATTCTTGAGTGGAGAGAAAACGAACTCATGGCTATGGATAGAAAAGCAAGGAAAACTTTGAGAGTGTACGGGGCACTGCATTCAAGGATTGATGTGGGCAGATTGTATTTGAGTAGAAGAGAGGGTGACATGAGCCTGATATGTGTAGAGTTTTGTTTTACGTCAGAAGAAAACAATCTGAGAATGTATGTCAAATAGTCTACTAAAAAGGTGATAGAAAGTGTGAGGGTAGCTTGGAAAATTGAAACAGAAGGAGCAGTACCAAATAAAAAGAGTTTAAAAGAAAAAGCAACTTTGAAACCAAAATAAAGTGGACCGATAAAAAAATGTATGGACAGTTTGTGAGAGACTTGCTTGATAAAGTGAACAAAGAAAAAATCTGAAAGTAGAAACTGAAGCATTAGTGTGTACTGCACAAGATCAAGCATTAAGAACGAATTGCCTAAAGCATAAGATTGACAATAGTTCAGACAACCCATTCTATAGAATGTGTGGAGAAAGAGGTGAGAGCATCTATTACATTGTCTTTTATTTTGAAAAAAACTTCCCCAACGGGAATATAAGAAGGGATATGATAACGTTGCACAAATAATACACTGAAAACTCTGTAAATCATATGCTTTTGAAAAAGCTGAAAAGTGGTACCACCAGAATCAAAGCGAAGCAATTAAAAAGGATTAAGATTTAAGACTTAAGATTCTTTGACACTTTAACATACAGTGTTACAATGTCATTGCTGCTTGTAGACCAGACATTATTGTTGATGTTGCGGTCCAAGCTGACCGAGAGAGTAAGGTGCCAGAAAACCTTTGGGAGGGCAAATTCACTATAGAGGTGCAGTTGGTTTTTTTTGGGTGGTTAGTTAAAGAATCGATTTGTTTAAGAAGATCTGGTAAAACAGACAGAAGCTTGGATTTGTGAGATTCATTGGTCATTTCAGAGTCATAGTAGCGTCCGAGGTTCTTAAAGGTGTCCCTTATGGCTACAGGAAGTACAGTTTCATTATTAACAAAAAGCTTGGGTTCAAATTGAAGAGATCTTGTGGTGAATTTTTTGATTCCGAATGTGGAACATTTTTCAACTCATATGATCATTTTGACCCATTGACACCATCGAGAAAAACAGTTTAAAAGAAGCTGGTTCTCTCTTTCCCCACTTGTAATGACCGCAGCGTCATCTGCGAACTGAAACCAGTGTACAGGATTGAACATGCGGTCGTTCTTATCGTGAGGTGAAAAGCAGTTTTTAGGTATGAGAGAGTAATGACTATGGAACGTTGATTAGTGCAAGCCTTGTTTATCACATGTGCCATCATTGCAGTATGTTCTAAAGTACCAGAGATCTTACAAGTGATGTTCAACGAAGTTATTATTGTTCAGGTATTCAAATACTGAGTCATCCAAACAGGTTGTAAGAACTTTTAATGGAACGGTTTCAAGAGTAATTGGTCGAAAGTTAGAAGGGTCATCGATGTTAACCCTCCCCCCATGTGTATTAAAATCGTACAGGCCTTTTTCCATTCAGGGGGAACTTTGTCAGAAATCCATATGATTTTAATTATTTCTGCGAGGAAATACCGTAGATAGGAATATCGTTTAAACCAAATTATAGATATTTTATCTAGTGGGCATGGTGAGGCAGATGACTTCAAACGACGAATTACTGATGTGAATTTTTGATATGATGGAGGATCAGTGTTGAAAGGGTGCTTGGGTTGTAGAAAGGACTAGCGGTCTAGTACTTGTTGGTAACTCCGTATCTAAACCAGTAGTTTGATGACGACCTGCTCCTGCCTGGTTCTCCACAGGTGGCCTGCCGAGCGTGACAGCGTTGGCTTGGCCTTCCCTCCCGTTTACGCTGTTAGTTTCGTTTCCGTTTGTCGTGTGCATGATGATGAGTAGGGGTTGTTTTTCTGTCAGGGTTTGCTCCCTTAGCCTTGGGCTCTCACAAGAGCCTCCCTGCAAGGCAGCAGTACGTATCGTAACCCTGATTGGGAAGGCTAAGTGGGTGCTGACCCTTGCCCAAGGGTAGCCCACGAGTATGCAGGGCAGGGACGTCTATCCCCCTGAGGTATCCATGACCCGCATACCCTTTATTATTATTATCGTTAAAATCTGTTTTCATCACAGGCAGATGTTATACCGAGTATTTGTAAGAGAGCCGGTTACAACAAGTAACCAAAGGTCTCTCACATTCTTTCCCTAATTCAGTACT
>RDPX01000582.1:35653-48117 GCA_003991215.1 Morbakka virulenta | reverse complement strand
ATGTATTGTCAGCTATCAGGCTAGGAGTGGGGAGTGCTGTAGTCATGAGTTGTTGTCATACAACAACAACCGCTTGAGCAATGTGCCTTTCCTCACTTGTTGTGAGGCGCCACTTGCAAGGTTGAAGTGATGTTTCCATTTTTATTTGGTTATTTTATCTCACTCTTGTGGCTACAGTACATGTGCCTGCATTCAACTTTCCTGGCTTGTTGTTGGGCGCTGAATGTGGGTTTTTCACCCATCCATCACTAGATGGTGTGTAACCACTCGATAATAATAATAATAACTGCCGTTTTGCATACATAACAACATTGCTCTTGGTGCCTGCATTCAACATTCCTGGCTTGTTGCTGGACGCTGAATGTGGGTTTTTTCACCCATCCACCACTAGATGGTGTGTAACCACTCGATGATGATGATGATGATGATGATAATAATAATAATCATCATCATCATCGTCATCGCTGACATCCCCCAGGGACATCGCTGTCCGTGGGGATTTTCGGGTCAAAGAGAGAGAATGCGAGAAGATTGAGAAATACCAGGACCTGGCACTAGAGATAACCCGCATGTGGAAGACATCTACCAAAGTGGTCCCCATAGTGATTGGAGCTCTAGGAGCCAAGTACAGAATTAAGGAATGGATTGCTCTACTTGGAGTTGACACGAAGAAATTTGGACTAATTGAGCAAACGGCACTGTTGGGTTCGGCCAACACCATAAGAAAGGTGCTATCCATCCTAACCTAGAGGAACTAGGTCGATGGTAGAAAGACAAACCAGCTACTGCTGTGCTGTGTTATTTATTTTATAGTGCAATAATAAATAAATAAATAATAATAATAATAATAATAATAATAATAATAATAGAGAAAGAATTGGATGACAGATCGTGAACTGAAAGAGATTCAGTGAATGACAGAGGATGCTGAACTTGGAATTGCATGAACTTGCATGCCAGAAGTGGTATTCAACCATGAGCCAGAAATGATATGCAACCATGAGCTAGAAGTGATATGCAACCATGGGTCAGACGTGGGGTTCAACCATGGGCCAGAAGTTGGTATTCAGCCATGGGCCAGAAAGTGTTGTTGAAAGTGATACCTGGAAGGCACCTCGTGACTTTGACATTCGGACTGACCAGTTAAGTGAAGCTAGAAGGCCAGATTTAATTTAAATCAAGAAGAAATATAATTGTATTATCGTTGACGTTGCTTCCATATTAACCACATAGAACAGAGGGAGAAAGAGAAAGTTAACATGCAAGTAGAATTAGTCCCTATTGTTACTAGGGCATTCGGACACCAATAAAAGACACCAAAAGGAGTGTAAAAGAACGGGGAATTTAGAAAAAAATTGAAGAGCTTCAGAGGACTGTAGTATTTTATTCTGCTAGGGTCCTGAATTTTTTTTTTAATTCCTGTCTTTATTTTCCGCTGTAACACGAATTATAAGTAATAATACCTCAGTCGCTCAAATTGGTGCTGGGGCACATATTTAATTTATATTATTTTATTATCCTTTTTGGATATGTCTTTAAGTTCCAATTGAAAAAATGCACGTTAGTACGCAGATCCAAAGTGATCCTCATTAAATAAAATGGCAGGCAAAGGCCAGAAATCTTCACTTTTTGACATGTATTAAAACCCACTTGAAGAATTTCATAAACATAAATATGTTATTTGTAATAGATTTTTAACTTATCACCCCAACACATTGATTTTCTTAAGGTAACACGATGCCGTAAATTCACTGTTACCGTGAGCCTTGGTGACTATTGACTATCGAATATCGCCGATAGTCGCCGTCCTTTGGGTTAGGCCTTGTGGCCACCCGTCGCCAAAACTACCTATATTATCACTGTGTTACTACAAAGAACTACTCTTCTTTGCTCCAGAATCTTACATTGTCACGGTGTTGTCACTGTATATTATATAATCATTAGCATGACAGAACAGACATATTTGTATAATAATTCCCCCTTTGTTAATGGGTGGTTTTTTCGAGACCATGAATATTCCAGTGGTTACATTAATGTCATGGAGAGAGTGGGCTACAATACGAAGACAATGAAAACTACGGAAGGTTTACATACCGTCATAATTTTTCTAGATATTTGGAGTTGTATCCGCAATTCATCTTTTCGAATGACCGAAAGGTAACCACAGCCATAACTGCACAGAGAAATGCCATGACCGGTTTATGATTTAAATAAAATTTTGTTGTTTACAGACTTTTTTTGTTCGAAACTTTGATAATTTTTTTTAAAATTTTCTTACTCGTAAGGAAGGAAAAGAAAATCAGAAAGTGTATGTTGCATGTATTGTTTATGATATTTATTTGGTTCACTTGTTTAATTTTTTGTCGTATTTTACCTTTATTGTACAGTTTGAAACAGAAAATTTGTGTGAGGAGAATTTTTTTTTCGGGTAGTAATTAACAGTTTACATGGTGTTTTACTTGTTGGGAGAAGTTCACTTCACTTGCGCTTATCTTTACAGGGCCTTCGCCTGGTTGTTTTGTATTGCGCAAGTATTTTTATCAGTTGTGTTTACTTTTTGGTGATGATAGCTATCCCAATTTTATGCTTAATATCTTCAGTTTTTGACTTTTCGTTGTTGGCTTTTCGTTGTTGACTCGTATACGTATAAAACAAAACAAACAAACAAAAAAACACCACATAATTTTATAGGTAACAAGGGTTTCCTAACAATTGTGCCTTTCTTTCTTTGTTGTTGTTTTTTTATCTATGATTGTTTGTGAAAATAAGCTGTTCGTTGATAATTGCCAGGTTAATGGGGATTTCTTTTTTTATTTTAGGAATGAGTATTAAACGAATCATAAGAGCACAGATTAGCAAAACAGCTTTTGACTCGTAATCACTATGGGAGCCACGTCTTCGTCGCCGCGTTCAAAAACTTTAAAAATTGCGCCAGCAAATTCAAGACGTGGCTTTTTTCAACGATTCGCCATTCGTCGCCGTTCTCAAAGCCCCGTACATTGTTATAAAACAGCTTCTAACGGGACCAACGTTGCTGAGGAAGAAGGAGAGGAAAATGAAATTGATGATAATGTCAAAAGAATTCAAGTAGAGTCGGCTGTGGCAGACGATACAACGTCAGCAAATGGAAGTCAGGATTCAAATTTAGTGTTTAAAAAAACTGAAAGTGCACGACGAAAACGGTCATGGCGTGGACGGAAAAACGTGGCAAGGAATGAGGAACAGAAAATCTTGGCGCCTATTGAGGAGGATGCATTGATATCAATTCATGACCTTTACAATTTTCTTAATGATGGTTCTCTATCCCCATATATTCATGATCCAAGTAATATGTTGATAATAGATGTTAGAGACAAGCATAGTTTTCAAAAACATCATGTCATTACGGCGAAACATATCTCGATGATTTCGGAACAGCAGCTGACCTCAGGATATGGATTAGCCCAATACATGTTTTGCATAATTTACGACAGTGAAAGCAATAATAATAATATGGTAACGTTAGATGTTGTGAAAGTACGAGATCGATTAGCGCATGTTACCCCCGCAGAGCTTTTTGTGTTACGAGAAAGTTATGATATATTTTACAGCAGTTTCAAATTTCTATGTACAGACAAACTCATTGATACAGCCTGGGAACGAAAGACTTTACTTACCTACCCATCCGTTATAATTGATGACAAGCTTTACCAGGGACGTGGGGATCAAGCCACAAATGACCATGTTGTTACGAATTTGAAGATCACTCACATTGTAAATATAAGTACGGAACACGCAAATCGCTTTGAACGTAAAGTTATTTATTTGCGTTTACAGCTGGAAGATACATCCTCCACAAATATCGTCAGACATTTTGAGGAAACGTCAGATTTTATTCAGTCCGCCATAGGCAGCGGTGGAAGAGTTCTTGTGCATTGTAATCTGGGTATAAGTCGTAGCTCAGCCGTAGACCTTGCCTTTCTGATGAAATACAACCAGTGGCCCCTTGATAAAGCTTACGAATATCTGAGAGGAAGAAGAGCGTGTGCAAATCCAAATCGTGGATTCCTCAAACAATTATCTGATTGGGAGGCAAATGTTTTAGGAGAACGGAGAACAAATATTGATTACCTCTAGATCCTTCATTTGGGCTTTCTGCATGTAGAGTACAGTGTTAGTCTTCCCAATGACCGATAGCTTCAAAGTCACATAGGTAAATGTATTTGACGTTTTAATGGAGATATGACGTCTTTAGTCGGGTGAAGAAGAACAAAACTAATATGCTTCTTGACCCAATATACCCATGTTCTTATTTCTGCCTTGTCCAAAGGACTAAACACGGTCTTACTTCTAAGGTATCAGCAGGCTTACATTGTTTTTGGAAGAGCAGTTTTTTGCTGCTAAAACCGACAGCGAATCAGGACTCGATTCTGGCAAAAGCAAAGAGGGGTGGTGTGTCTGTTGACCAAAATTTGATGACGGCTGTATATATTTATATGCTGTTGATTGACTTCTGGCCAATATAAAAATGTTAATTCTTGTACAGAAAGGAATCAGTAAGAATTCTCATAAGTGGTGTCTGGTGCCGGGTATGCTTCACTTAGTTATTGTGAATTTATTCTTGACGCATTCATGTAAAGCTAACAACACTATATCATTTAAAGGTTCTTTAAATAGTGTTCCATATTTAGCTCAGGTTTGAAGTTATAGAAAATCATAACGCTCGAATGTCTAGTTGCCTACGTAAGGAATAGCTGATTCTTTATGGAATTTTTGTTTGTACTGTTTATTTGTAAAAACTTTACCTTACAACGCAGTTTATACTGTTGTGCTCTGTACACATAAGATATGATACATCCAGTTCCTATTGTCTTTTTATCATCACTCTTGTATAAAAGCCCACTATTCAATATACAGGTTATTCAATTAGTATTTCATTTGAAGCGCGCGATTTTAAGTTGTAGAAGATGAGAAAATGAAATGTTTATATATTAACTATTTTGCATTGTCTACTATCTAGGCAACCCATTACCTTTTTGGTTTAATTCCAACATTTTTACAGATCTTGGGTGCTTGTTGTTTTATTTTCTTATTTCTGATTTTTGAATCAAATCACTCGTATAAGAGGTATACGGTATAAAGTTGCCTACCACCTCAAACTGTCATTCCCTGTCCACTTAGTACAACGTGGAGTATCGGCGTTGTTGGAAGGTTAGTTGAGCATACCTGTTTTCATATCGCTTCAGTAAATGGAATATTATTTATTAAAACGAATGTTCACGCGAAACATTTTTTGTTTTTAGTATTTGATACAAGTTTTAAAAGGTGGGGAATGGGTATTTTTGTACTGTACTGAGAAAAAAAATTAGTTGTCCATTATGGCAAGTAATTGGTGATTGTAATTCTGTAATAATTATTGCGTGACTATGATTGACCCTGTGATGATCTTATGTCACGTGATACTCTAAATAAAGTGTTGATTATGGTTTCAGCATTAGTATATGTAGTACATAACGGCGTGTTTGTATGCCGTAAGTCATCACGTTTATCCTAATGCTCACGTTATTGCGTTATTTATTACGTCAGACCACCTTTAATTCGATTGTTAAAAAATCACGTCACAATTAAGAAATCGACAGAAACATTTTTCAGTTTCCCTGTCAATGAGGGAATCTTTAATACGTAGCTGTTGAACACGGTGCTATCGTTATGGTAATGGCTACTTTTGGTAGCGAATAGTATTATATTTCACAAAATTGGTTTTCACAAGCTGGTTTACTTAAGGTTGTTTTCTCGTCACTGTACGATACCAAGTAACGCTAAGGACACCAAAATGCATGAATTTTGCTTTGAGAAATAAGCGAAATTATTATTCAATTTTTATTTTGATAAGTACTAAGAGACGTAAGATTTCCATTTTCCGATAAATATTTCAAAGGTACCGATTTAATTTTCGTTGTTGCTGTTAATTTCAAACCTGTTCTGACTGCAACACTGACCTAAACAAAGTTTGCCATTTAAATTCTTGCCAGTTTACATGTTCATGGAATTCCTTTTACTTGGTCAACATTTGCATGCAGGTTTCAATGTCAAGACAAGAAGTATGAATTCCTCACATCTGACATCGTGAATTCTAATACAGGAGTTTTCTTATCAACCCATGGTTTCTTTTTCGATAAGGGAGAAATAAAAAGAGACACCAACTTAATCAAATAAGAAAAGGCTTTTTTGAGTAGCAAGTGAGACGTGCGTATTGCAATTGTTTGGTGGGATAAAGGCCTCTGCATACGTTATCATCTGACATATACACATACGTCATGCATGCCGGGGTGAATTTGCAAGAATCTGGGTTTAACATTCCTGTCTGTGAAGTTTTAAACAAATTCAGTGATCAATCGATAATACATAAATACTCATAGGTTTTTTATTAAGAATGTCATTAATTATATTCTGCCTCTGCGCTAGTTTTGGCTGTTAATTACCCCTTGCCTATCATCCACCCATCAAATGAGAAATTAGTTATATTAAGCCTACATTTTTCCTGTTTAGGGTATATTTTTACGACTTGAGGCTACAAGTTAGTTGCTAAAGAAGGAAAAAGTTTCTTCTATTCGGCTAAACATACAGATCTACATAATATAGGGTAAAGCTCTGTTTTTATAGAGCGAGTATGTGTTGATGTTTGACATAGATTGTGATGTTTTTTCCCTTTACTCTCCGTTTAATTGTTATTGACAGAAAACCGGTAGAAAATTTCTGAAAAGATAGAGAACAAAAACGGAGAAGGAGAAAGAAGGGAAAAAACTAGTAAAGGAAAATGTGGCGTTAAACTTGATTATCGACCTGTTTACAATTACTGTTTTTTAAAGCCACTTTTGACTTTTTTGTAATGTACTTTTGAAGCGTATTTCACTCTCAAAAAGGTGAAACAGAAGATGATGGAGTGCTCGAGTGTTGTTTAGGGAATTTACCAAACGTTTTTTCTTCATAGATTGGCTAAGGAACTGATTTACATGAAACATCAATTAGGCTTGGTTGTCAGAATTTCAAATTAACGTTGATTATAATAAATTGTTTGATCGTAAAATGTCATTTTATTCCAAAGTAGGTGTACCACCAAGAGCAGTTACAAAGAATATATTGCATCATGATAATTCCATCTCTTAATTTGCCGGCAAATAACAGAGTTCCATTTTGTTTATTAGTTTGAATAGGGTTTTATCAGTTTTCGTGTAACCCTTTTTTCCGTTTCCCTCACCGATTGCCAGTAGAAGTTGGCAAAAGACGTAAGACATTTATCGTTGACGAACCTTCCGCAAGTCTCTCCAGTTCTGTAGGAACGAACAGCAGCCCGCTTTATCTTTGACTTGAATAATATTTGTTCTTCAATATTATTACCATCGAGTTGGAGCGTACCGCCATTTTTTACCCTGCCCAATATACTGACGAATGGCAGATAAAAGGCTCAGACTAAAGTGAATTTAGGGATTTTGATTAGGAATTTCGACCGTCCGCCATTCCCTTCAGTGCTTGGTACACACCGCTACGGCCCAGAACGTCAATAAAACCACAAGTAGATGGTTTGCATAAAAACTTTGACCCAAAGCCAATGGCATTACAACAGTGCTATTACTCGGTTATGAATCCACCCGACTTTTACAAAGACAAGTGTCTAAAGTGTACCTTTTGCACTGTGTTGATTTTGTAGCTTAACAAAAATTCCGCTCGTTTCTTTTAATAGAAAAGCCGTACGGCATTTTGGAGCTGTCTGCAAGCACCGTTCATTGTTCGTAAATATATAGGATGCAATGACCAAGAATTAAAACTTCGGACATTGCATCTGTGCTCAAGCTTTCTTTTCCATTGAAATGATATTTTACAAAAGAGCTATGGACAGTGAATTTTGGATTAATAAAAACTTTATGAACTTGTGGATACTACTGAAAATAAAACTTATTGAGGTTTACCTCTTTTGTAGTTAGTACGAATTTGTTTTGTTTTTTTCGAACCGATCTTTGGTGGTAAATTATATTATGGAATAGAACATTTAATTTACAATAACCATGTGATAATGTTACTTTGGTTTATTATTGGATTCACCACTGTGGTTACATTCAACCAATTCATATAGCCTTTGTTTTCTTCGAACTGTGCTCTTTATTTGGCAATGTTCAGGGTTTTAAGGTACTAGGTAAACTTTTAGCCTGTTGATTCTGTGACATGTATTTTGTGTATTGCTGCTGGTCTCAGCGTGTTGTAAATAGTGTGTATATAATTGAATGATTTGGTTCACCATTGCTTTTCCTAGGTATAATACTGGCCCATGAGAAAGCTCAAGTATAAATGTTGCCTGATGTCAAACCTATGTTTGGAACTGGTGACTAAAATTTTTGTAATGCGGGGGGTCCCGAATATAGGAGACATCTTTCTCCCTTAAGTTGTTAGCTCCTATTTCAGGAAACGAAGTGACCTTTTTAAAGGATTTTATTTTACCAATGATCCTTCTTGGTTACAAGTAAAAATCACCTTCAGTTTACACGGCGAAATTTAACAACCAAACAAATTTGCGCATTTTAAAGCCCCGTCGTTCGATGTTTTAACCACAGTAGCCCACAGCCAAAATTTAACTTTATGTTATGATCTTGATCAACATTAGTTAATTGATTAACAGTTAAACATAAACAATAACAAAGTATTACTTTGTACGCGCATCCGCCTTCTTTGGCGTCAAAATTTTGACATTTGATTTTATCTTGGCCACTTGGTTGTATTCCTTTCCATTGCAATACACTTTTCTAAAAATGAAACATAACGTTTGTTGATTTTAATGATGAAATTTTTGGAACATATAAGTGCTTTACAAAAACAATACACACTTAAAGGCTGGAAGAAGGAGCTTGAGAAGAAAAGCCTCTACACTATAGGGTGTTTTTACAAGTGATTTGATATAGGTGTCGTCTCTGCCAGCTGTAACGGAACGCCTCTATTTTAGCACCCAGAATATTAGGATAAGACCTTTTACTGGGACAGCTTGCCGGAAAACGATTGAAATTGTTGTAGATCTCATCAGATACCATATACCAGAGATTAGGATTGTTAAGGATAATAATATACCAAAAAATACAAGTGTGGTCTTGTTTTTTGGTGGGTTTTTTTGGTGTAGGCGAAATGAACTGCCCTGAATACGAATAAGGTCATCATAAATGGATATTAACTTTTCTCGTTTTCTGGTTTCTGGGAAAATCAGAAGTTTGCATTTTGTAAGTAGTTAGTTACTGCAATGAGGATCTGACAGTAGAGGGTTTGTGTGCGTTATTTTTGTGTCAAATGGTTTCTGGGTTTTTTTCAATTGTTTTTTGTTTTTTTAATTTTTTTCGAATGCTGCGCTGGGCGAGGGGTGTAACCAGAAGAAACAAGATCAGGAATAAAAAGATCAGAACAGAATTGGGCGTAGCGCAAGCCTCTAACAAGCTGCAGGAATACCGACTAAAGTGGTTCGGGCATGTGGAAAGAAGAGATATGAAGTATGTAGTAAGGAAGTGCATGCAAATGGAGCTACCAGGGAAAAGAAGACGAGGGTGATCGAAAGGCAGATGGACAGACAACATAAAGGAAGACATTGCAGTGAATGGGCTCACGTGTGAGGATGCACAGGACCGCATACGGTGGAGAAGCCACATTCGCTACAACGACCCCCAACAAGGGAAAAGTCAGCTGAAAAAGTAGAAGTTGTTTTTCTTTTTTGATTGTGCAGAGAAAAAAAGACAGAATATCTAATTTCCGTTGTGTTGAAATCGAACAAACGGCAATTATCAGTTAGCGACTTAGTTGCTGAAGCTGCTGCCTGTGGGAAGTTTTTAACCACGTCCATTATTGCATCAAAGTTTGTTGGGGTTTTTTTGGTTTCTGGTTTGGAAAGACCAAGTAAATGTTTTAGTATTTATTATTCCTCGGAGTAAGATTCCCATTTTTCGAGTTATAGGTATTCTGCAGGAGCTGAAATGTCAAGAAGACTTCCTAGAACTTGAATACGTTTTCCAAGAACTTTTCTGTTATTATTATTATTGTTATTATTATTGTTGTTGTTGTTATTATTATTATTATTATTAATATTATCATAGTATAGTATATAATATTATATATTATAATATATTATATGCCAGTTATATTTGGTTCATTTTTCCCATTCTCTTTGGATCAATATTCTTTTGTGGGTACGCCATATCGCAT
Source organism: Morbakka virulenta (assembly GCA_003991215.1). NCBI lineage: Eukaryota > Metazoa > Cnidaria > Cubozoa > Carybdeida > Carukiidae > Morbakka > Morbakka virulenta. Next base: position 37,908 of record RDPX01000582.1, on the reverse strand, counting down.
ATCAACCTCTTTTTTTTTCATTTCAAAGATCAGATCTGGTTGTGTCGAGGACGTCGTCTTGCGCAGGTGGAACACAAAGTCTCACACCGCCTTTGTCCTGTAATTTTCAAGAGTAGTTCATCTCCCCCGTCACTGTTCACATCAAACAATGTCTTGGCCAAGTAAATTGCACTCTTTTGCCTATCCCATCGCCAGAATCATCAACGCTCGGTTGTCTGGATAAGTATTCACTTAGTTTCTGACATCCAGCTACTAGTCTTACCGCTGTTTCACTTTGTTGGAAACATTCTCTACATACCCCGTCAACAACTGGTCCTCATTTTTTTCCAAGATCTAGTCTTGACCATCTGCTCCAACATCCCCTGTCTCCCTGGGTTTCTGGGTTAACCACAAATGACATTCCTGTTCTTAGTCTTTATAAGACTGCTTTGTTATTCTTTTGCTTAACAGCTCTCGATTCTTCTAACTTTAATACCCTTCTTCAACTTCCTTTTCAACATCTTCCAGGCTAGCTTCCTTCCACTCTCAATTACTTCACTTTCAATCGATATTTTACCTTCCTGAAAATAGATTCTTACTCTAATACCTTCCACTGTCTTTATTGCTTCGGCCACAATTGCATTCTTCATCAACATTTCTCTCCTCCATGCAGCTTTAAAACAGTTGCATGTATTTGTCGAGCATTCCAACTCGGAGTCTCATTACTTAGTAAACAGCCCCCATGGATATTATCCCACGTCTATTGACCTCTCTCTTCTAGCATTATTATTATTCTGATTCGCACTCTGTGTGTTAACTTGCGGTGTTTTCATCCTCAGCATCAGGCCCGTTTCGTTGGACTTGAGACTGAGTGTATTTAGAGACAACTTTTCGCCAATTGTGTGCCGTCCCCAGCAAGGCAGACTTACTGATAGTACCAATGTTGTGCTCTATGTTCAGTTGCTCCAGAAATCCTTTTAATCTTTTAATCTCAGTGACTGCTTCCGGTACATGATTATACCACTGATCTGCCAAATGGTTTCCATACTTTCGGCAAAGGTGTTAGTGAGTGTTCAAGCACACTTTGCCTTGTACTCGCGTTGAGCAAGCAGCGTCCACTCACTGACAATGTGCATTATTCCCTCTGGGTGTTGGCCACACATTCAGCATAAGTTACTCTTGACGGTCCTACAGTATTTCTTTTTCACAGGGTTTGTGGTCAATGCCTGTTCTTGCGCGGCAATAAACAAGCTCTCCGTCCCTCTCTTCAACTCACACTGTGACAACCATAACCATGAGTCATCAGTTTTCACCTGTTCTATGTCCCTTTCAAACTTGACATTCATATCCATTGATTTCCAGTGTCTTACCCGTTCTTCCTCTATCCCTGATTTGTATTCCAGCTTTCCTTCAATGGCACCTTGTTGTAGCTTACATGCCGAACTCACATGCTGCAGAAGCTCTTCCTTGCTGTTCACCAAGTAGTAGTCCAGACTACGTTTCTCTGCTGCAATACAATCGCTCATACTTGTGAGGCCTCTCCCACGATGCTTTCTCTGCGTGTAAATAGTTTTAGTGAATCGATCTCTTTCTCAGACTTTGCAAAGAGCTTCAGATCATTCATGATCATTCATTCTTTTTTTAACTCAATCCAAGCCATAAATAGATTAGTGTGGCGCTTCTTATGGTTCTTTAGCACAGTCTTGTCTGTGATAAGGTGGTCCTTGGTGCCTTGCGACTTCCTGCGACAACCCTTTTGCCCCACTGGGAGCAACAGGTGCTGTTCCAGGTGTTCGTTTGTCTTGTGAGCAATCACTCCAGTGAAAACTTTCCACAAAAGGTTAAGGCATGCAATTGGCCTGCGTGAGGGCCTTTCGAGGGGCAGTCATTTAGACCTTTGGCAATTCGACTCGGTGGTGACCTGAACCTTTTCAACCAATTTTCAATCAAAAACCCTGAATATCATCTGGTCCTGTTGCTTTCCAGTTCGGCAATCCTGACAACCGATGTTTAACACCTTCCTCGACCAATTATTATTATTATTATTATTTTGAAAAATTTTTAACTGGCTGATCTTTATACCGTAATTCTCCTTATTAGGCGAGTCACAACTAATGACCTAGGGCTAATAAGGTACTTCCTCCTATCTTTCACATCTCAAGACATTTTCTTAGGATTCTAGCTGTTCCTAATAAAGCGGTCTTCTGCATGTCCACTATGTTAGGTTCAATATTCAATTTTTGAACCCAATTTTTAAACCCTTTGCTGACACTTCC
>RDPX01000582.1:13052-25900 GCA_003991215.1 Morbakka virulenta | reverse complement strand
GGGTATCTGTTCTTTATTTCTTAAGTGATATTTTCTAATAACTTTCCTAGCTTTTCCAGATTTTAATTCTTTATCTTTCTGTAATTCATCAAGTAAAGAGATTTCCTTTCTAAAGTTTTCAATTTCCTTTTCTGTCTTTACTTGCCATTTAGGTTTAAAGGGTTTTGGTTTATTGTTATTTCTTTTACGTTTACCTTTCACGCCACATTTGTTTTGAAGGACTTTAGATGTTGCGTACATTAATTGATTTAGTTCCGTTAATTCAGGGTTTATTTCTTCGCAAAGTTGACTCAGGGCTTCATTTCCCAAGGCTAACAAAATTTTGAATTTCTGGGACTGTCTAATTTTCATCAATGGTTCCCTATCAGTAATTTCAGTGTGCTTAACAATAGATAATTCCTCTATGATTTCTGCTTTCAATAAAACAACCTTTTCTTGATTGGTATCATTTTTCTGACGACCAGCCTCGTCATTACCATTCTTTACTTCCCCATCATTTTGGAGTTCATTTTCTTGTGGCCTTACAATATCTCGATTTTCAATCAACCTTCCATTATCTTCAACAATAATACTATCCGTGATCACCCTTTCCTTGACATCATCATCAACAATTTCTCCCCTTGCGTCATATCTAGCCTGTTCTCTAATTTGTGCTAATTCAATATCAGTTAGTTTTTTATTACGAATTATGTATCTTCTTTGGTTTGCCAGTTTATTTGCGTCTAGATTATCAAATTTGTCACTCTCGCTGTTGCGCGTACACCAGGAAAGTATCTTTGGTGTTGTCATTTTCAGGATTCTCTAAAGCATAGTAAAAACAATATAAAACTTCCTTGTTCTCTTCTCTTGTCCATTTCTTTCTTTTCTCTTTCTGATTTTTCTTAGGTGGTGAGCCCAAGGGGCCAGAATTAGGAGCATTCCCGGTCTGTTGACCACTTGGGTTGTGATTTTGAGAAGAGTTAGACCTAGTAGCAGATTTTTCGAAATCCTCAGCCTGGTCACTCACTGAGGCATGTGCCCCTTGTTTATCCGCGCGACGGGCGATGCGGCATGATTTATTTTTCCTTCTGCTATTCATTTGAAAAGAGGAGCTAGATATTCCGCGCCAGTCGCAACCTGGTATTTATAATCCACGCGGATAAAGGGACAGACTTAACTCCGCCGGACGTCAACCCGGTATTTCAAGGTCTCAAAGTAGGCTAACAGGTGCTACACCTTGCCCAAGGGTGACCTGGAGGTAGTTGTGGCAAAGGGTAACCTCATTCGCCCACGTCGAAACTCCACAACCGGATGCATTTTATTATTATTAATTATTATTATTATTATTATCTTATTTTCATAGCTTTTGCTCTGGCAGTTGTTATTCCCGTTTACTTCTACTAGGCGAGTCATAGCAAATGACCAAGTGCTAACAGAGATTCTTAGATTTCACATTTCCAACACCTTTCTGAGTATACTTGCAGTTCCGAGTGGAGCCGTTTTCTGCATTACACCTATCTCGTATGGTATTCCAATCCTTTGCATCCATGAATCAAACCCTCGGGAAATACTCCCTGAAGCACCTGTAACAACAGGGGCAACTTTTATCTTGGTAGTTTTCTACCTTTTCCTTTTCTTTCTCTTCAACTCTTCCATCTGCGGGTATTGCAATATCTACAATGACTCAGTCTTCTCTCTCTTATCAACTACTATGACATCTGGTCTTCTAGCCTGTATTACGTTGTCACATTGGATATTGATATCCCACAGAACCTTTACATCATCGTTTTCTATTACGCCATCGGGTGTTCATACCACTTTTCATGGTGTTCTAATCCCCGCACTATACATATATCCCAATGGATTTTTCTTGCAACATTGTCATGCCGTCTTTTATATTCTCTTTGTGCGAGTTTATCACAACCACTCACAATATGATGCACATTTTCCCCTTTCTCACTACATGGTCTACAGAATGGATTTTCCCTCGTATGATTAATATAGTATTTCACATATTTTGTCCTAAGGGTCTGCTCCTGTTCAGCGCAAACTAATGATTATAATCATTAATCACATATTTTGTCTTCAAGACGAGACCACTCTCATCGTATTCCTCATGCTTAGAAACCCCCAAATATAAAGTTTTATTGCAAGCAGAATGTTCTGAAAGAAATTACGAATTTTTTTTGAATTTTTCGAAAAATTGCATATAAATGGTATTTACAGTTTTGCTGATTCAATTGTAAATCGATCTTTACGCTTTTTTCTGGTCCGGGAGTAATAAAATTGTTTTTAAATTAAATAAAAAGCAGTAAAATTCCCTTTTACATTGCTTTTACCTCCAATGATAGTTAACTTCAAGGAAATTTGTACTAATTTTTATCATGCTATACTTAGTATTCACAAATTTTTCACGGAGTCACGATTTTTACATTTTTTTAGAATAAAATTAATGTGAAAGAATTTATTTCAGCACAGGTTGATATCTGTGTTGCAAGCAAAGTACAAATAAGCAATAACTGTAATGATATTCAAATCAAAGAGAAGAAGTGAAACAAATTAAATTGGTAAAATGAAGACATTCAACATTTAGGCAACACTATTAGCTGCAGGAATCAAGGACACGTTCCAAAACAAAATTAATATTCAAATGAAAGAAAGTAGAACGCTCCTATTCTCATTGAAAATATTAATACAAATTAACTGCGATAAGATAGGTCACACATGTATAATGTTAGAGCAATGATAGAAATTGAAGACAAGCAGGAAAAAACGATGATTTGTATTTTGCCTATCTCTACATTTTACACAAAAAACAAATGAAAAGCTAGCTGGGTAAGTATTTCTCAAAAGTGTGCCGTTTTTCGTGACTTTCGTTTATATTCAAGGCCGCTATCCCTAACTAAGCTCCAAATGTAGTCACCCATCATAGTGCTATCATATTGTCCCTGATATCTGCGCTCAAAATCCATTGTATCCTGATGGAACCTCTCCCCCTATTCCTCTGAATATTTTCCAAGATTGTCTTTAAAGTTTGGAAGGTGAGAATCCAGCATATGTAGCTTTAAGGACATTCTACATCCCATGTCTGCATAATTTTTTATCATTGTTTTTACAATTGCAATGTAGTTTCTTGCCCTATTATTACCAAGGAACCCATTAACCACTAAGCCAAAGCTTTTCCAGGCAGCCTTTTCCACTCGATTTAGAAGAGTTGGGAATTGATTTGACTCTAGTAAGAGTCGCACCTGGGGTCCGACAAAAACTCCTGCTTCAATTTTGGCTACTGAAAGTGAAGGGAATACGGTTTTTAGGAATTGGAAAGCCCTAGAACCTTTATCCAAGGCCTTGACAAATTGCTTCATTAAGCCTAGCTTTATGTGAAGAGGGGGCAGCAAAACCCGTGATTGCGGTATTAGCGGTTCCCATTTTACATTTTCCTTTCCAACAGTGAAGCCCTCTCTTGCAGGCCAAAGATGACCACTGTAGTGTCGCTGTGTATCCCTGCTATCCCACAAACACATGTAGCAAGGGTGTTTCGTGAAACCTCCTTGCAAACCCATAAGAAATGCTATCATCTTGAAGTCTCCTATTACATCCCAACCATATTTATCATACTTCAACATGTTTAGCAAAAGTTTCACACTCTCATAGGTTTCTTTGTGTACAACTGAGTGCGCTAGAGGTAAAGATGGATACTCACTACCATTATGGAGCAATACAGCTTTCAAACTTCTACTCGAACTATCAATAAATAGACGCCATTGAGATATATCTAACTGTAACTTCAAAGCCTCAAAGAGACCTTCAATATTAGTACAATAACATATACCATTAGACATATTAAAAAACTGTGCGTACGACAAATGTCTTTTTCTTTGGTCTGTTACCTTGATACCTTCTTGAATAAGGTTCCATTGCTTCAGTCTGGATGTCAGCAGCTCTGCGTTCGACTTGGTCAATCCTAAATCACGAATTAAATCATTCATGTCATTCTGATTAGGAAAATATGGAGTCTTATCACCATACTGTGGATCCAGTTTCTCGTCATATTCAGCACTCGCTGAGCTGCTACTGGATGAAGAAGAAGCCGCTGTAGGGTCCATCTCAGGAACTGGTACAGGAAGAGAATCTGAGTGTGGCACAGGAGCAATTGAAGATGGAATGTTAGGATACTTGACTGTAGTTCGATCTTTCCTCAATGTAGAGACATCTATCATACAAAAATAGCAGTCTTCCAGGTGGTCTCTTGGTTCTCTCCAAATTCTTGGGATAGCAAACTTCATCTTTCGTTTTTCTCCTTTTGACCAGCCTGAAAGTTAATTACGTTTTGATACAGGGAAATTATAATGAGACATGAAGGCTATTGTTTGTTCTTTGAACATTATAATATATAAGATTGACATTCTGAATTAGCGGGAGCTGTAGATTACGATTCTAATGTATTGTTGTCTTGGCAGAAAAATTTTAACGTGCAATAAAAATTGGAAGCATTTATAGATTTTGAAGAAAAACATTTCTATTTGATTCATGCAACAACTTGACTTTATTGAAAATTTCTTACCTTCAAGAGTTTGAGTGCAAGTTTGGCATGCGTAGTGTGGTGCCCATGACTTATCCTGATCTCCGACAGCAATCCCGAAATAGACCTTATACGCCTTACATAAATCTTCACAACTACTCAAAAAATACTTTCTACTTCTAGCTCTCATAAACTCTCCACAAATATAGCAAAATGCATCAACAGGGTTTTTGCAACGACGACTAGCCATTTTCTGATTGAGAATGAAGTTTTAACAGAGACCAACTATTTTAAGTCAGTTTGTTTGTGCTTCTCTACGACATAATAGTTGCCTATCTTGATTATACACAGGAGAACAAAGCATAAAAGTTCTTTTCAATTGTGATGCTTGGCTTGTGATATTAATTACTCCTTTACATTCAGCCCGATTCATATCCAATGTAAACAGACATTTCGTCAGCTCCGGTGTGATTAAGCTATTTGCTCAATTTTCCCATTGTGACATTTCAACACAGTCTTTGTAGACTTTCCAATCGAAATCTCTAGAAAATCAAAGCGCGTAAAACATCAAAAGGATAATAAATTTGGCCAACAATGTATCTTTGTGAAGCTTATCAATAGCAGTTTAAATTAAAAATAGACTACGGCTACTAAAAGTGCGAGGAGAGTGGAGTATATCAATAAATAGTACTTCTGGTGGCGGATTTTTCACCAAAAATGGTAATTTTGAGGGCAGTCAAAATTTTTTTACAAAAACATTCGAATCAACTTTTAAATGTGATTTTCGTATTCTACTCGTCAAGACGATTCCAAAAATATATATTTCTTCTTGAAGACAAAAACATTTTTGAAAATTTGTCACATTGTGTTATGTACCAACATTCAAGTCACATTGTGACAACCAACTCCATGAACGATCCTTTTCGACTTTTTCAGACATATCCCTCGCAAATTGCCCAAACATCCTCTTCTGAGTCCACTTCTTCTTAAGCTCCTGTGTCGTCTGATTCTTAAATTCACGGCTTGGTATCGCTGCGTCAGTATCCACGGTCTTAGCTGCCGCTACTCCTTTGATGAAATATTCAGTAGAATTTCTAACATAAAACGCAAGGCTGTTCTCTTCTGTCCGTACGCAATTATCCATACTACATAGTCCTCTCCTTCCCTCAATCCTATTTATGTATAACCTATCAACGTCACTTTTCGGATGCAACGCTCCATGGATAGTCATTGTTTTTCTTGACTTTCTGTCTGTCCTTTTCAATTCACTTTCTTTCCAGCTGATCAACTGCACCATATCTGAATATTGCCACTGGCCATGTGTTTTTCGCAGTGACTTTATTCTTCCCGTTAAGGTGTGACTTCAGAATCAGTCTTAGGCGCCTCTTGTATTCTCTAATCGTTTTCGCTTTCATGTCTTCTCCTTTGATTTTATCTAGCTCAACAATACCCAGGTACGTATATTCATCTGGTTCCACCTCTTTTATGGTTTCTCCATTTGGAAGTTAAATTCCCTTGCTCCTAATAAGCTTCCCTCTTTTTAATATCAAAATCCCGCATTTCTTTATGTCAAATTCCATTCCGTTAACCTCGCTATATACTTGATCAGTCTGAACAAGTAAGTCAATTTGATCTTCGCTCTTAGCATAAAATTTTAGATCATCCATGAATAGCAGGTGACTTACTTTATACTCTTTCTTTCGTTACCAGCTTCCACATTAATGATAGGGACGTAATGGGACGACAATTATCCACAATATTACCTTTCCTGGGATCTTTCTGGCATAGCACTGTTTTTCCATACGTCATCCACTCAGGCAAACTTCTTTCTTCCATCAATATATCATTCAGTTGTTCAGCTATTCTCTCGTGAAGATTGCTGAAGTTTTTGATCCAGTATCCTTGAACACCATCCCTACCAGGGGCTTTCCAATTAGGTATCTTTCTACATTGCTTTGTGACTTTCTCTACATTTATAACCATTCTTTCTTGTTCAATTGGATCATTCCTACTCTCTTCTCTAAAATTCTTCAGCCATTCTGCTTCCCCATTATGCTCCTTTTCAATCGACCATATACCACCCCAAAATTCTCCACTTTCTTCTGCATTAGGCACTTCATTTCCAATAAATTTTGTTGCCATTTAACGCATTATATATCTTCCTTTGATCTACATTGAAGGTACAGTTCTGCGTAAATTGGTTGATTCTTTGCTCATACCTTTTGAGCTTTTCGCTTTTCGCAATCATTCTCTGTTTTAGCTCTTCAATAACAGTTTTTATTCTCTTTCTCTTTACCTTATACTTTTCTTTGATTCTTTTCAGCTTTGGTTTTTCAGTCAATCCACATTCCCCTTTCAAATCTCTTTCCAGAATGTTTACATCCTTTTTCAATCTCTTTATGTCTTCCTCTATTCTTCTTTTCAACCTAGGTTCATTTCTAGTTTGATTATAATCTCTCTTCTTTAGTCCTGTTTGCTCTGCAATCCACACAGATGCAGCTCTTATTAAGTTGTTCGTTTCGGTAATGTTCCTGGTTATTATATGCTTTAGTGCATTGTCGGCTTTATTAGTTTTCGATTTAAGGGTTTTATTGTGTACTTTCTTGAACATAAGGCCATTGCTTCTTTTCCCTTTAACCATGATCATCTTAATCTCTTCAATAGCCTGTCTATGTTCTTCATAGTCATCGTCTTCAACCACTTCTGGCACACCTGCACTTTCTTGTTCTCTTCCTTTATCTTTTTCCGTAGCCAATTCTTCATCTTCTCCTAACTCACCAACTTCCTCACTACCTTCGTTATCAGGTTCTTCAATCCTGTTTTCATCAGGATTTTCTCCCCACTCTTCTTGTTCGATTTTCCTTTTAATCATTTCCAGTTACATTTCCGACAACCATTCACTCTTCCAAATTGCTCTAGCTTGATCACATACTCTCTGCTTCCTCTATCTCTCCATTCTCTAAACATCTTCTGTCCATAACCTCTGATCGGTCTTCCTTCATCATCAAACGGTTTACTCCTGTAAAAATACTCCATCACAAGTTTATTCACATCTTTATTCTATTTCATTCTTGCAGTCGCAGGATATTGACCGGGCCTCGGCTGCTGCGCCAGTAAACCTGCCGGGAGAGGTACCTTCACATGAAGTTCCAGTTCAATATACGCCGTTATACTCAACAGTTTCATTTGACATTTTAACACTCATATAGAGGACATTAGGGTGATTAGGTGTCACAGCAACCAGTATTTTTGTCGAGACACCATCTCTAGGAAAGCTGCTAACTAAAGCTAAAAATCCAAACCTGACCATGAGATACAGTTATACCCCGCCAGATGTCAACCTGGAATTTACAACTGCGGTTGGTTTATTGTTCTGAGTTTTCCTTCTCATAGGACGATTGCCAACCAAGGCGTACGACCTCGTCCTGGCCAGAGAGAGGAAAGGGAGAGACGTAACTCCTCCGGACGTCAACCCGGAATTTCAAGGTCTCAGAGTAGACTAACAGGTGCTGCACCTTGCCCAAGGGTGACCTGGAGGTAGTTGTGGCAAAGGATAACCTCATTCGCCCACGTCGAAACTCCACAACCGGATGCAGTTTTTCATCGTGGCCAGGATGTATTATTATTATTATTATTATTATTATTAATAATATTATTTGAGTTCATTTCAACCTTTTCTTATGGTCCTGGCTGTATTCAAAAACGCAGTGGTCTTCATGGTTTCAATCTTCGTTCGGATTCCTATTCGGTTTAATATATTTCTCAATGACTTTGGAATCGTTCCCAAAGCTCCAATAACTATTAGAATAACGTTTACTTTCTTATTGCATAGAACTTTTAGTTTTCTTGTCAAATCTTGATATTTCTCTCTTTTTTCACTTTCTTTTATTTCAACTCTGTGCTATCCAGTTAATACAAAGTCCACAATCTGACATGTATTATTTACTTTGTCAACAATCATGAGGTCAGACCTCGCTTCTATAGGATAATCCGCCTGCACATGGAAATCCCACATCTACTGGCTTTTCGTGTTTTCAAGAACAGATTCTGGTTTGTGTCCATACCATCTATCAGTATGGTTGAATTTTAACTGCTTGCAGAATCTCCAATGGAATGTTGTTCCTACCCAGTCATGCCTACTGTTGTATTCTTTTTGTGCAAGTTTCATGCAGTCACAAATGATAAGCATTACCGTTTCTTTTAGTCCACACATACGACAAAGGCTAGTTTCCTGGGTTTTATTTATTTTTGCCTTGATGTAAACTGTCCGAATACATTGACCTTGTGCAGCTGTAATGAGTGATTTAATTTTGGGTTTCGATGTTCCATTTCTGAGCCATCTCCATGACAAATCCTCTGGTACATCTATCGTTTGGCTTATGTTATGAACTAACTGTTATCAACTAACTGTCTATGTATTTGTTTTTGTTTCATCTCTTACTTCTTTCTGTGGCTCTGTGTTTTTGAAGGTCATTAACAGATTACCCAAGGTCCTTCACACAAATCTTTTGCTCCTCTTATTAGTCTTTCTTTACATTTTTCAACATTCTCTCTCAAACCGAGTATGTCATAGTATGTCAACACCATCCTTTGGATGGAGAGTTTTGTGCTTTGAGAAACACTTTCTGGTTCTTCTGTCTATTGCTTTTAGCTCATTTACTGTCCAATCCAGGAAGGGCGCAGAATCTCTCATTAGTGCCCAGGCGTTAATCCCTTTTAACAGGTTTCTGCTGTTTAATTTGGTTTCCAATATTTTCCTTACTCGGCGAAGATGTTCATTACTGATTTTGTCCTTCACGTTATTTTTCATAATTGCATTGCTTTTTAAGTCTCCCAGATGTTTGTATTCTTCCTCAGAATCTAATGTCTTAATGACAGTATCATGCGACAGTTTCATTCCATTTGAATTTCACATTTTTCCTCTTATCATTATCACCACTGCACATTTCTCAATCTCTTATTCCATGCCAATATCTGATCTGGATACACAGACTGTTTGAATCGATGGATCAAGATATCCTTTACTTGCAAGAATCTTCAAATCATCCATGTAGGATAAATGAATGGTTTTATTCTTTGTTCTGGAAAATTTGTAACCATTCTTGCACTTTCTAATAATCAGAGTAAGTGCGATTAACGCCATGACAAACAGTAATGGAGAGAAGGAATCTCTCTGAAAAATTCCTCGTCGGAAATTAACTTCTGCAAGGGTCTCTTTTTCAGAAGACAATTTCACCTTCGAAGACTTCATTGAATTTTTTACTAGGCATGACGTATTACCAGCAACTTTTCTAAGCATTCCAAGAGTGAGACATCATGTCAGATGCTTTGCGGCAATCAATCCAACCTATAGCATTACTCTTCTGCTTTGCCTTTACTTCCCGCAAAATCTCTTTATCTATAAACAGCTGATCATTTGTACCCTTAGATCCTTTTCTGCATCTTATTTTTCCTCTGGTAGCAGTTCTCTTTCATCCAATGATCTATATAACTCTTCTGCGATTGTACCAGTCAATCTTTTCCACATCAAAGGGATACATGTTATTTGGCGGGAGGTGCTAGGAATATGTTCATTAGTGACGCCATTCTGTATGAGCCCACTTGTCATCCGGTCTAGTCCCTCACCTGCTGCAAGGCACTCATTCCTCTTTGCATCCATTTAAGGGTAAAATGATGAAAATTTCTTGTACCAGAACCACTTAAACGCCATCCGGTTCTGGTTCTTTCCGGTTCGCCAATCTTCTGAGGACGACTTTCAAATGTCACTATCGATATCAATACTCAATTCATCCTGCTGTTTTATATTCCAAAGCTCTTTTCTTAAACCCTTCAACCATTTATTATTATTACTACTACTATTGTTATCACTATTATTATTATTATTATTATTATTATTACTCAAATGTCTCACAGCATTGATGGTATTTGCCGTTTAATTGCTGGACATCAGGCCAAGTCCCTTGGCTTTAGGTGTCCAGTACCTTTCTAATAATCTTTGCAGTTCCTAACAGGCAAACTTTCTGTTAAAGTTCTATGCTGCATTCTATTTCAATCTTCTCCAACCACCTTTTAAAGTTCTTTACAATTGTGCCCAGAGCTCCTATAATTAATGGTACAATGGTAACTTCTTTTACATTCCATATCCTCTTGATTTCTCTCTTCCAGTCTTGATATACCTTAATCTTTACCTTTTCTTTCCTGTCAATTCTTGTATCAAAGTCGAAACCTATGTCAATAAGCAAGCATGATCGATCCCTTTTATTATTAAAAACAATGTCCCGTCTACGCCCAAGTTCCGAGCATGAGCGCCCCAGCCATTGGACTATGACTCCACTAGAATGTGGATCTCTTGAAAAAGAAGAGTCTATGTGAGTAAACAAGCATTCCAAATTTGAAGTGGAGTGGCTAAAGCGGTCGGACTTCAACATTCATTTCCTTCCCCTAAACCCATGCAGCCAAACCAGGTCCTAGTGTAATGCTCTGCATTTCCTTGGATGTCATTGGCAGAGGGGGTTACCCTGTTGTGTGGGCAGCATAAGGTTTCTATATGTCCCTGTCTAGGCTTGGGGTATGGAGAGGTTGGTCTCGGCCTCACTTCACAGAAAGAGCATAACGCGGAAGACAGCAGATGTGAGTGATAAATCCACGCTGGAGTTGGCGTGGAGTAGGTTGCTACCGGTTGTCTCCGACGATGGGAGGAATCCTCGCAATTTCAATGGTCAGGTATCGCTCCCATTCAAGCCGACTAGCGCTCGCCCAATAACTTGCTGAACCATCCCGGCGTGCTGTTCTAGACAGAGGCATTGTCTGGAAAGCTTCCACCTTCACTGTCTACGTCGCGGTCTAGGTTTAACATGGCAGTACAAGGTAATCAACACTGCAGTACTGGTGCAGGTAGGCTCCCTCTGCGTGCACCTCATCCTTTGTCAGCGTCTCCTGTATTGCTTTGGTAAAGTGCATCGTATGCAGAATGGTTGCATACCAAAGGACGTCCTGTATGGTGAGCTAACGACAGGACATCGTCCGGTTGGTCTCCCCGCACTGTGCTTCAAAGCTGTTTGCATGCCAGACGTATGATTCCAGACAGTTTGGAAGAGCTTGCACCTGACTGCAACAACTGGCTTCATGCTGTCTGTGAATGGGTTAGGAGGGGTGAAAAAAAAGGAATATCCAGCTGTAGGACAGAAGAGAGAGAAGCAAGGAGAGACATTAGACTGTGGCTTCCAGCGCCCCATGCGACTTTACCTCCAATAACCGTCACAGAGGCGGCTACAAGGGCATCGGACTGCTGAGCCACTCTTGATCCTGCCCAAAGCAAGACTAAATGGACCAAGGGAGCGTATGTCATTGTATTCCGCGATAGAAGGATCCCTACTACTACTACTGCTAGTTTTTGGGTTGGTTCTAATCCAAAATTCTTTTCCATTCTTTTCCATTTGTTCCTTCCTATTCGTATCCCAGTAGTAACATGATGACGACTGAAATCTCGCGGCTGGAACCGAGAGCTCTTCCCAGACGAGAGACCTTCACTATTAGCTTTTATCTCATTCACGCATTTGATACATAATCATTTAGCATTTTCACTCATTTATGAACATTGTGACTTTGGTTGTACAGCCACCAGTGCCTATATCTTGACATCATCACTAGGAGAGTTGCCAACCAAGACTGAAGTACCTCTTCTGGCCACGAGGCAGAATAGCCCCCGCCAGGCCAAAATCTGGTACTTCATGGTCTCGGAGAGAACTGACAGATACTTTAACTTGCTTAAGGGTGACATGGAGATAGCTGTAGCAAAAGGTAACCTCATTGGTTGTCTAGGTGTATTAGTGTCGAAGATGGTGATTGAACATTGTCTTCATAATCGCAAGGTTGTTTGAGGTGCAAAAATCAACCAATTCTTCTCCTCTGTCCGCATGCTGTGTTGGGAAACTTGGTGACTCCCACTTTGGCATTCGTATCTTCCATGACAACTGTGAAATCTCTGCTTGGGATTGAGTCAAGGGTGCCCTGGAAAGTGTTGTAAAACTCCTCTATTACATCTTCTTTTGCCACGTAGGTCGGTGCATAGCTGTGGGTAATGATGATGTTGTGAGGCTTTGCTCGCATTCTAACTTGGACGGTTTCTGATTATATATATATATAAATATATATATATATATATATATATATATATAAGATATGATAAGTTGGAAAGAATCAAAAAACTACACAGTCCATTTCGACAAGCCTGTTTCGTGATTTTATTCACTCTTCAGGAAATGGAGAGTGAATAAAATCACGAAACAGGCTTGTCGAAATGGACTGTGTAGTTTTTTGATTCTTTCCAACTTATCATATCTTATAT
>RDPX01000581.1:245413-256866 GCA_003991215.1 Morbakka virulenta | reverse complement strand
AGTTTCTGTCTCCTTTTCTAAGACACTTCTTTTAATCATTTCAATCTCCACCTCGGATAGTAGCTCGTTTTTCCTTATGGATCTAGCCTGATCGCATAAATTCTGTTCACTAATGTCAAATAAACCTATTTCCTTCCAAACACGATGCATCCTCTGCCTATATCCTCGCATAGGTTTACCATCCTCATTCACTGGATCGCTTAGAAAGTAGCACTCCATTACAGCTACGTTTAATTCTTTGTTCCACTTTCTCTTAGCAGTAGTATGATGACGACCGGGTCCCCGCTGCTGATCCGGGGTGCACCTGCCGGGCGAGAGACCTTCACAAGTTGTTCCAGCCTCATTCAAGCCGTTATTTTCATTAATTTTATCTGACATTTTTACACTCATTTGAGGATTAGTGAAGTTAAGGTTACACTACCACCTGTATTTTTTTCAAGACACCATCTTTAGAGGGGTTGCCAACCAAAGCTAAAGAGTCCTCTCTACCCATAAGGCAGACTAGTCCTTGTCGGATGCCAACCCGACATTTCTTGGTCTCGTTCAGAGCTAGCAGGTACTACACCTTGCTCAAGGGTGACCTGGAGGTAGTTGTGACAAAGGGTAACCTCATTCGCCCACGTTGAAACTCCACAACGGGATGCAGTTTAATGTCAATACCCAGGACAAATTATTATTGGGTTAAAAATAAAAATAGTATTGGGTGATTGAAGTTTGAGGTAATACATTTCAACAAAAATATCCACATTGAACAAAGGCAATTGACGAACAGTATATGAGACAGTTACAAATTATACAAAGCCTAAGACCAACAATAACCAAACAAAAGTACATAAAAGTTTGGGCTATATAAAAACGTTTTATTTTACGTTCATAGGAATATTACGAACATCAAGGAGACGAGAATATATATGGAATATTACGAACAGTAAGAGGACAGAATTAAAATTTTACATATGACATAAAACGACTAAAGTGTAAAAAGGGAAATGATTTAGATCGACAGGGCTCTTCTAAGAATATGCGCTGTGCTGTTCAATACAATTTTTTGGACTTCTTCTAGTTTAGGGTTTCCAGGTATTGTTCCAGAAATTTATCAGTACCTTTCTTTATTAGGCCAAGTTCTCCTTTAACGGCAGGCAAAGTTTTGGTTTTGAGGTGCCACATCTTTTCTACTTCTATTTCAAGGTCTTCTCTTTATACTTCGGGAGCTTTTAGAATACTTCCGCTGAGACTTTTTATCTGAAGGGACACTCATGTCAATATACAGACAGGTGTTGTTCGTTTTGTCTTTGATGACGATATCCGGTCGATTTGCCTGTATGGTACGATCTGTGTGAATTGGGAAGTCCAACATAATCGTAACATTTTTACCTTCAGTAACTGCTTCTGGATGGTGTTCATACAAGTTAGCTTCGGTTTCAATACAGAAGTGCTTACAAATCCTCCAATGCAGATATTGGCCAACTTGTACTCATTCGGCGCTAATATTGAGCAACCAGACACAAGGTAATCAATTGTCTCAACCTTATCTTCACCAAACCTGCATTTTGGGTCAGCGCTATTATGCAAGATGCTAGCCTGATAATTTCTAGTGGATAAATTTTGATCTTGGGCTGCAAGATTATACCTCTCTGTTTCCCCTTTAAGTCCGGAGCTTCTCAGCCACTGATGGGTTGCGGTTTCATCTACATCAGCTTGTTTGCTTCGAGCTGCGAATTGTCCGTGGAGAGGTTTTTCATGCCACCTAGATTGGAGTTTATCTTGTCCAATTTTTTTTAGCTTTTTGCTTTCTACGCTTTGCGGCTACTGTTGGTGATACATGTTCGATGTTTTCGCTTTCGATACCTAATTCGTGCGAGAATTTATCTGATTCTTTCACTACAGTGTAATCTTTTGGAGTTTTCGTGTACTCTTAACTAATTGAAGGATTCAACCATTGCTTAGATCTAGATACTGCAAGGGACCAATCGTCGATGTTTTATACGATAATTTCAACTGAATCGTCCTCCTACCTCCTTTAATTTTGGGGACGTACAGGTGGTCTACGTCTGACTTCGGGTGATACATTCTATTGGATGTCAATTGTTTTCTAATTTTGGTGTCAATAATTTTTAGTTCAGTTAGGTTCCAATCTATCACATTAAAACTATAAGCAACAACAGGTATCGCAAGAGTGTTGATTGCTGTTAATTTGTTTTTAGAATTTAATTCGGTTTTCAGGATTGATCTTACTCTGCGGATGCATTCTTTTCGTATTTTCTCCTTCGTTTTTATGTGGTGTACACCATTGCCTTCATTTACTGCTAGGTATTTATAAGTTCCTTCTTGATCTAATTGTTTTATTACGGCTTCATCATGTAACTCTATATTTTCAGACGTAGTTAGTTTTCCTCGCTTAAAAGTTGCTTTGGCACACTTATCTAGACCAAACTCCATACCTATGTCATCACTAAACGCTTTTACGGTTTTCAACAACCCTTCCAGTTAACCACCATTATGAGCGTAAAGTTTTAAGTCATCCATATAAAAAAGATGATTGATCATCTTGTCCATGATCTTATATCCATACTCTCTGTTATTAAGAAGTTGCGTGAGTGGGGTAAATGCCATACAAAATAAAAGTGGGGAAAGAGAGTCACCTTGGAAGATTCCACATTGGATTTGCATACCGTTGGAAATAAGAGTACCATTCGCGTCACCCAGAGTAAGATTTGTTTCCCATAATGGCATGCTGATTCGAAGAAAATTTATTAATACAGGAGAGACTTTAAACATTTCTAAAGATTTTAAGATCCAAGAGTGCAGGACGCTGTCAAAGGCCTTTTTATAATCTATATGGATGTAAGGATCAACTGCTCATAAACAAAATGATTATGGAAAATGCTCACACTAAACACAGAAATTTAAGTACTGCCTGGCATATGATCCTCTGCGACACCCTTTCTGCTACTTGGGGAAAATATTTTGTTCTTCCATGTGAACGTAGATTCTTTCAGTTAAGACTGAGGTAAGTAATTTATAGGAAGTTGACAAACATGTAATGGGTCTGTAGTTTTTAGGCTTTGCTGTTTCATTTGTTTTGGCTAGAAGATAAGTAATTCCTCGACAGAGCCATTTTGGTGTTAAGCGAGGTTCTATCATAATTCAATTAAAATTATATGCTAATTTGGCGTGCGCCGAAGAGAGAGTATTAAGCTAAAAATGTGGAATCTGGTCAATGCGAGGTGATTTCCATTTATGAGACTTTTTTAACGCGCTTTGGATTTCTTCAGTAGTAATATTTTCCCATTCTTGTTTGGGGATATCCCTGGTGCTATTGTCAAGGTCACGTACCCATTCTGCGTTTTCATTAAATTGTTTCTCTTTTCCCCAAATGCTGTTCCAAAATTCCTTTACCTGTTCGTCAGATGGTATGGCTTCTACAGAAATCGATTCTTTTCCAATTTCACGGTAAAACTTTTTCGCGTCAGTCTCGAAAATTTTATTCTGCCTAAAGAATTTTTGTCGTTTATTGAGTCAACGTAACCTTTGCACCTTCACCTGGAGTTTTTGTTTTAGCTCTTTTTTAATCGTTGGTATTTGTTCTTCAGAGAATACTTTATATTTTCTGATTACTTTTTTAGCTTTGCACGATTTTTTCCCATTATCCTTTTGCAGTTCTTCTAGTATAGAAATTTCCCTTCTAAAACTTTTTATTTCTTTCTCTATTTTTACTTGCAACTTTGGTTTACTATGTTTCTTATTCGTTGTCTCTTTTCTTAACTTAATACCACATTTTGCTTGAAGAACTCTTCCTGTTGCATAAATTAATTTGTTTAGTTCACTTAAATCTGGATTTATATAATGACAGAGTTGTTCTAGTGCCTTATTGCCTATATTTAATATATTTTTTAATTTATGGGGGTGTCTGATTTTTAACAAAGCCTCTCTTTCACTCATTTCAGTATGTTTGACTGTCGACAGTTCTTCAATGATATCCATTTTCATACTAAGCATTTCCTCTTCGTCAACGACAACCTCGTTCTGCACTACCTCATCGACATTATTTTCAACTCTTGCATCAGCATTATTCGACATTACAAGTTCTTGTTCATCTAAATTTCCTTCAACTTCATCATTTTCCACCTGTAATTCTCTAGTATCATTTTTTTTACCCTGCCTTTAATTATTGAGATTTCTATATCGGTCAATTTTTTGCTATCAACGATATAACGATATATTTTCTAACATTAGCTAGCTTGTTTGGGTCAAGCATTTCCGTTTTTTCACTATTACTATTCCTTACACACCACGTAGTATATGTATTATCAGTATTATTCTTTTTTGGCTATTCGACTGCATAGTAAAAGCAATACATCACCTCAGCATACTCTTCCCTTGTCCATTTGAGTCTAGGTTTCTTTTTATTGTCAATACTAGGTTGTTGAACCACAGGGCCAGGGATGGGAGGTGTCCCGTTCTGGTGACCTGGTGGATTTTAACTAGTGGGAGAGGTAGACCTAGTACCAGACTTTTCGAAATCCTCAGCCTGGTCACTCACTGAAGCACGGGCGATGCGGCATGATTTATTTTTGCTTCTAGTTTTCATTTGATAAAAGAGCTGGATATTCCGCGCCAGTCGCACCTGGTATTTCTAGTCCACGTGGATAGAGGGACAGACTTAACTCCGCCGGACGTCAACCCGGCATCTCAAGGTCTCAGAGTAGGCTAACAGGTGCTACACCTTGCCCAAGGGTGACCTGGAGGTAGTTGTGGCAAAGGGTAACCTCATTCTCCCACGTCGAAACTCCACAACTGGATGCAGTTGATCGTCATACCCAGGACTAATTATTATTATTATTATTATTATTATTATTATTATTATTATTATTATTATTATTACTACCATTATTAGTAGTAGTAGTAATATTTTTTACTTCTAATCTATAGGGGTTTTTTCACTTTGTTTTCTTATTTTCAATACGTAGGTGGGGTAGTTATTGATTATCCGAATAGTACCAGGGCAAAGAAAATGTTTCTGTGCTTATTTGCTGGAGGAGCTAAGCAGGAGCTCCCTAAAGGACTTGGTACAGAACCAGCAGGATCACAGCCCTCAGTCACTTTCAGTAACACACGTGATCGATTTAGAAAACCAACTAGAGGAAAGCCCCCCAAGAAGAGCAGGGATTGGATAGCAGAGAAAAAAGAACGAAGAAAAAGACAAGGCAAAGAAGTGAAAAAAGACTCGAAATTTTCAGGGCGTCGAAGAAAGGTTGCATTTTGAATGAAATTGGGAAAAGCAAGATGTCTTTTTGTCAAGGAAGAGCTTTGTTATATACTGACACCATTTGTATGACAAATGGTGTCAGTATATAGAATTTTGAGGATGATATAATATGATAAAATTGAATGTAGTCTACATACTACAGTCAAAGGGAAAGTAAATAGAGTTTTTATCGATTTTTGCGTTGAACTATCATGGTGTTTTAAAAATATTTCCACAAGTGAGAGTTTAATCGAACAGTAAAAATTACTAAAATAGTGTTGTGCTTAGCAAATGCAACTACTAAAATTGATATTTATGTTTGCCTGTTACACAAATTATTCAGAATTTTGCCCATTACAGCTGTTGTAGATACATATAACATAACGTTCGTTTTTTCAATGTGTCAATAGAATTACGGAGCACATCAAATTCAATGACAAAAACATCTTGTTTTATAGTAAATATTTGAGTAAGTAGGTCGCATATAGAGAAAGAAACAGTCCAAACTTGATGTCTTTCAATATGGCTGTCGAAGCCATTTACAACTGGTTTTTTTACTGATGTATGCTGGTAAAGATTCTTAAAAGTATTGACTTGCTTGTCATGTAATATTGATAAAACCACATTAAACTTAATTATGAATAGATTTGTCAACTGAGGTCAACAACCATATGATTTGGTTTTGTACACAACCCATGACACGAGCATTACTAAAACAGTACAGTCGATATGTAAAAAACCATTCCAATCTATCTCATGATAAAGTTGACAAGAACACCTTTGACAGTCTTGGTACGACGGCGTTTATTGACAAAAATCGTTCAGGAGAGCATGTCTGTATCCTAACATGTGTTATCGACTGTTTATTGGCCCCTTTTGATGTCTCAGATTACTGATAGGTCGGGAAAAGTGTCAAGATTAAGTTGAAAAATGATATTGACTGATTGATGTAATTTTACCGACGATTAAGAACAAACCTTTTCGTAATTTTATGCATGAAAAAATGGGAATGTTAATAATGCATATGTCAAGCAACCCGGAGTTTTAGGTAAAAGCATTCCTATCACCAGCAGGGAACTGTATCGTGTATTCCCGCTTTGTATTTTGAATTAAAAATATGAAGTTTGAATTTGGTAAAATACACGAGTGTAACTTATATTTGAGTATAAAATTCGAGTGTTAATCCTTCAGAGCATTACATAATAACATGTATGTATATAAACATGTATATATGTTTGTAGGTATACATGTATATACATTTATATATATATATATATATATATATATATATATATATATATATATATATATATATAGCCACCAACCACCACTGTAATACATGTTATGTCAATTTCTTTGTTTTGTTTTCCGAACGAATCATTGTAAAATGATTACTTACCACCTTGATCTGTCACTTTATCGGGTAAATTCTAAGCAGTGACTCAGTGTTTTTTTATCATCTTCAATTGCTTGACAGGTACTTTTTGTGAATGTATTTTCGATAATGTATTTGTAAAACGCAAACAATACGTTGCATTATTTTTTTATAATTTACAAAATGATCTAATACTATTTTTAAGCAAGAATAGAAGCGATCTCATTAAATATTGTTTTGTGTGCAATGAAATCTTGAGCCTTAGAATAGCTACGTGAGTGGTTGCATAGCAATTGCTGTAAGGGATATTCTTCTTCTTCAATTAGATTAATGTTGATTCTCTGTGACCCGTCTGATGAACTGCTGCCACCTCTTTCTATTAAATGCGCATGCTTCACCGTAACGGCAAAACTAAGGCAAAACATTTCATCGATGTTGCTCGCTCATCGTGTTTTGGACATGCAGATTTAGTATTGGGGAACAAAAGGGTAATATATAGCAATTAAAGCTCGTATCAAGTGGAAAAGGTGAACAATAAAAACTAGAGCAGTACCAGAAGAACACTTTTTCTTATTCCATTTGCCTTTTTGCCGTCCTAGGATGAATGCAGTAGCCATGTTGATCGTTATTGGTGTTGACAATTGCGATAATGATGATGACGTGTGTGGATGTGACAGTGTATGCACGGACGTTGGCATCCAACTGCATGAATGTTTTTGGCTAAAATAGTCTTCTTTTTATTTAGCAAAGGCTCACTTTTTCAAAACATCAAACGTCTTCATGAATAGATTTTATTTGATGGAAAATACAGCTTTTGATTTTTGTTTTAAATAAAAGTAATTGTCCAGTTTGGGAGCCCTGCCCAAACCTTTTGCTGTCGAAACATGGCAGCGAAACGCTATCTGAAAACTTGTTGTCAAGGCAAGAAGAAGTAAGTCTTGATTAAAAAAAAATAAAGCAACTATAAATAATCAAACTTCAATTTTATAAAAAGAACTATCATCAGGAAATTAGAAGTATTCTAACAATGGCCTCGATAAAAACAGAAATGAACACATCAGAGGTACAGCACATGTTAGGAGATTGAGCGAGAAGCAAAGGGAGGCAAGACTCGGATGGTACGGGCATGTGATCAGAAGAGAAGAGAACTATATCGGGAGGATAATGATAGACATGAATCTGGAAAGGAGGAGGAAGACTAAGGAGATGCTATATGGATGTAATAAAGGAGAACATGAGGGGGATGGGAGTGAGAAGGGAAGATGCTCCTGACCGCAGCAAATGGAGGAGTATGATCCGCTGTGGTGACCCCTAACAGAGAACAGCCGAAAGATAAAGAAGGAAGTACTATAAATATTTTCTTTCTGAGAATGACGAAGATTCAGACTTGGTTATGGGCTCATAATGAGATTACGATCGAGAAAAAAAAATTTTAAGAAAATTTTGGATGACACAACCCAAATGTCAAAAAGAACAAAAAAGATGAAAAACAATGGATTAGATTTTTGTTTGTAAGAACCTGCTGATTATTTTATCATTAATCAAGGGCTGAGAATCAAACCGCGTATCCATCAAAATTCTTGAGTAGCACAGTAAATTTCCATTTGTTAGTGACCACATCATTCACATGATTAAAAAAACTATGTAGTGAAATGGAGAAAACTGAGCTCAACCACACGATCAATGAAAAAACATTCAAAAGCTAGATTGGTATAGTGCTGTAAATGGGGATTGTCAAATTACCAATTTATCGTACGAGCTACTGTACCATTTACACACAATTACCTTGTTCCTGAGGGTATGGCATAAAAGCGTTTTAATGAAATTACGTCAATTCTTCATTTAAAAGGGAACAATGCTATGCCTGACAGCGCTCTCGCAATCAGAGTTGCTGAGAGAGATGGAACAGATAATTTTGACTTATTCAGTTTTGCCGGAAGAAGCCTGTTGTATGCACGAGTTGTGATCGAGTTTACTGGGAAGTAGAGATAAGCTTGCAATCCATTTCTCAGTACATTGTACCCGGTACAGATAATGTTAACGGTATCACAGAATTACATTTTATTTGTTCAGTTTCACTGCAAATTAATTGCTCTTGTACTAGCAAACGGGTGGTACTGAGCGTTGTTAGAATTTTGGAGCAAGATATACTTCTCTTTCAATAAAGGCAGTAACATCTATTGAAGATATTGAAGACATTGACAATTCTGGTAATAAATAATTAGTAAGATTTTGTGAGAGGAGCAATGGCTTGATGGTTAGTGAAACTGCACCGTAACCAATAGATCTCAGTTCGATTTCCCAAGCGGGCAACTTTGGAACTTCACCAAAAAAAAGCCATTAGTTGGCGTCAGGAAGGGTATCCGGCCTAGAAATTCCTGATTGCTAAATCAAAGTCCCTGTGAAGGGCACCGTCTGAGCCCAAGTTACTGGGGGAAAATGACGTAGGATCAATAATCTGTATTTACTGAAATATTAAACTTGAAGTGCAAGAATAAGGTTTGTGAAAAGGAAAGAAAGTTTTGCTCCAAATTTTAGGGGGTTTTCTGTGTATTTAACATTTATTTAAAACAATATTATGGAGTTCATTATTGAGAGTAAATAACTTTGTAAATATTGACGTTTTATGTGATTTATATACACCGTTCAGAAACTTTAAACGTTCTCTGTCAACACTAATGTTGTATTTTAGTAGCAAAATGCTTGGTGTTGACCCGTCTGAAGGAAGGCTGATATCATTTTGATATTTAGTCGACGCTACAACTACCTGATGTAAAAAAAACACGAAAAGAATTGTATTACTGTATTGTTATTATTTTGGCCTGGCAAATTAGACGCCTCCAAAAAGGCGCCAATAACAAAATGCACCAATCACTAATCATTAATTTGAAATTTGCAATAAGTCGTTTATAAATACTTTAATAATTCGCAACCCTCACTTAAATGGAATTTTTTTTTAAATGAAGGTAATAATTTGTAAGTATATAAGTATACAATAGTATACAAATAGTATACAATCCTTGTATTTCTAAGTAATAAGAATATATAGCAACTTGTTTGGGTTGTGTTTTATTCTATACTGAGGTTGTAGGTATTGTAAGAGTTAAAAAATCAGTAAGAAAATGACACAACAGAAACATTAATCAACTAATTCACTTTAACGACTCAGAACCTATTTTGTATAATGGCTCAATCCTGCACTCATTTCAAAATATTTTTTTCAACTGACTCTTATCAGGAATAGGACTAGTGACAACATATCACAAGTCTACTTCAGTTTCGAGGAGGGCTGCTGAAAATTTGCATTAAACTGTTTCTTTTAATTTGACAGGATGTTTCAAGACCCTATTTTCAAAGAATCTTTTTTACACTCTGTAATATAAAGTTCTATATATGCACAACAATAAACTGTGATTATTCGAACGTTATTGGAGCAAAATACCTCTTTCATTTAATTTATGCTTCCCCGTGCCTTGCCCTCCGTTCCGTGTGAAGTACGATAATCCTCACCCACTTAAAGTTATTCTTTCTTACATATGATACCAAAATGATAATTTTGTTTGAACATATTATAATCATATTCAAAAGAAAGCGCTGTATTAAATTTTGAAAAAAATAAGCTATTATAGTATTTTCATTTCTTTTAACTCGATTGGCTGTTTGGAACCTGAATAAATGAGCAAGAAATTGTGAAAGAAAAAGACAAAAAAACCAAAACAAATTTGTCATACTGTCTTGCTTCTAAGATCACCTAATGAATATGCAATTACAAAAGTATATAATAGAAGTATAACTCCAAGCAAATCTCTGTTTAAAAACAGCTGAAAAAAAATTTTCAAGTTTTCTCTATCTGTTAGTCTGATTTGTACGATTTTCAGAAAAATAGAACTGGTGAACATTAGTCTGGTCAATGCTCCAATTTACATAAAACTGTGTTATTCTATAAGGCATTTAATATCTGATTACACTATCTAAATGGAAATTATTCTCTAGCTATTTTTTAAAACTACATCACGTAATTAGTTTACGATGTCAAATCGCTTCTTCTGAGCCAGTATTCTGAGGTATCACTCAACGTTTTTGTCTGTCAAGGTTCTGTTTCAAAGGATGGTATAAAGTGGTTTTTAGGATGATCTAAGGTGTTTCTTTTAGAATGGTCTAAGGTGGTTTTTTTGACAATGTTACAGGTTAACACCTGTCAAATTTTGAAATATAGTGATGCTGTACTCTTTCAGTTGCACAAGTACAGCAGTAAAAAAATTTCTTATCAACAAATTTTTTGATTTTTTAATGTGCTCAGAAGGTAACGACTGCTTGAAAGACCAGCGAGGAAACCATTATTAATAAAAATTAATAAAGTCGGACTTACCTTTAATGCACATAAAAATTGTAATAATGAAGTGATTACTAAAGATTATTAAAGAACATTTTACCTCATGATGACGTTGAAACCGCTGTTTTGATATGTCTTAGTTTTCCTAATTTAATAACTACTTTTTACGCCTCTTTACGCCTCTTTCACTGTATTGGTGAATTGTTCGTGCAGGATTGTTGTTGGATATAGCCTTTTAAAGTGGTCATTTGTATTAAAAATTATCCAACCCAACCAGAGTTTCATGAAAAATAAAATAAAATCTGCAGATTTTGTCACGATCAGCTTTAAAATAGTTATTGAGAGATTATATTATTTTTGGAGATTAAATTGGTGCAGTCAGTAGCACTGATGTGCTGTAGAATGCAGTAACAGTCAGTAGCATTGATGTGCTGTAGAATGCAGTAACAGTCAGTAGCATTGATGTGCTGTAGAATGCAGTAACAGTCAGTAGCATT
>RDPX01000581.1:162081-235354 GCA_003991215.1 Morbakka virulenta | reverse complement strand
TCACTGAAGGTCCGTCAGGCTTTACTCCACTGACATCATTATGCTCAGTCGTACTCGAAATAGGAGGCGACTCAACCCCAGTAGTTGTATTGACACCTTCAGGCCCGGGGGTCCCACCATCCAGTGACATATCGAGATCAGTGTCGTGACTAGTCATGAGTATTTTCTCTGGAGCAATAGACTTGTAGTAGGGCCCCGGGTCTTTCTACAAGCGCAGTGTCATCACATGACTGGTTGACCCTTGCCGGTAGCTAAGTTGAACGAAGTGTCGCCAAGCGCCGTGCTGCTTCCGCCGGAATGAAATTCTGTCATCACCCGCCTTCAGCTGCATCCACCACCCTGCTGCCGATGGCATCACTGTGACCCTGGCAGGGAGGC
The DNA here is from genome assembly GCA_003991215.1 of Morbakka virulenta. NCBI lineage: Eukaryota > Metazoa > Cnidaria > Cubozoa > Carybdeida > Carukiidae > Morbakka > Morbakka virulenta. The sequence continues at coordinate 234,976 of RDPX01000581.1, read as the reverse complement.
TAAGAGGCACGTCACACTTGCCCAAGGTGTGGCCTCAAGGCTAGCAGAAGGAAGGGGCGCCTCACATCCCCTGTTTGTGGACTGTGGTTAGATAACCAGTCCCACACTGCCACCCATAATATATATATATATATATATATATATATATACTAGCAGAATTACCCGGCGTTGCTTGGGAAAAAAGGTATATGTAGTAGACTAAAAAGACCCTATCAAGATAATTGGAAGGTATTGCTCGATTATAAATGTGATGGTAGACCATTTCAGTTCAAAGAGCTGCAACTACCTTGACACTTGGTGTGTGGCACAGAAATAACAGGTAATTTAAACTTTGATAATCTTACGAAAGATAGTGTTAAAACTTCAAATCAAAAAATGCTATGGCAATACATTGGTAAGAAAAGGAAGATTAAAGATCAACAGAAAATGGAAGTCCTCTCCGGCGGGGATTCGAATCCTGGTCTCCCGCATGACAGGCGGGGATATTCACCACTATACTACCGAGAACTTGTACGGTCAAGATTTCTTTATAGTAAATAAACTTTCTTAATTTCAAAAAAGGTTTTAATATTGATTTATTTTTGTTTTGGAATTTATTTAAAATAATCTTGAAATTTTTATATTATAAATTTTATTCGAATTTTGGACTGGAGGCCTCCTTCACATTAAAAATGGGATAAGTTGCCCTTCCTAACCCTCTAGAATATACCCGAATGGGGTTGGATGCTCTTCGAGATCAGCCTTTTATATCTCAGATCCTCAGATAGACTCGCACTCCGAATTTCAGCTTTCTAGGTTCAGTAGTTTTTTCATAAATTTACTTCAAACAAACATACTTGCTCAAACTAACACTAACAACACACGGGTCTTCCATTACATTGCTGCCAATTTGATAATCGACGTACTGATTCCACTGTTATAGTTATTTCTTGTAACAGGGGTCGAAAAATTTCCGTAATATTTTCGAAGTTAGAACGGAAATTCTACATATCGGCAATTACCCACATATTTAACTACAGAAGAACTAAAAAGGAACATTTGTTGGGGCCAAATAACGTCATAAAAAAAATTATGGGGACCATGTCTTTATATTCCATCCCTTAGAAATTCCAATAAGCACCATAAAATGTTAAATATTTAAATAAATTTACTTACGGGTGGACACCACGAATGCCAATAGTACAAAAGCGAATACATTCATCATGGTTTCCAGTACTCTTGATATGCTGCAAGTAAAAAGGTTAGATATTGACCAGTTATTATTAAGTTTATATTATTTGATATATGTCCAGTTTATTTTCTACGAAAATCCATATGAATTAAACAACGCTATACTCTTAACCAGATCAATTCGACGCTAAATTTGTAATCAGATAATCTCAGAGTATGCGTTTCTTCCTACAAGTCTTTATCTTTGAATATGTCATTTAAGCTCTACTCATGAAGGCTGAAAAATACCAAATCTGGTTTTTGAGATGGAAATATCGCACCTCAAGGAAGAGGTTAAGGAAATTGTGAAAAAGTATTGAAAGAGTATTAGTATCGCAAAACTTGGGTACACTCATCGTCATATTTGGTTTTACATCGGTTTTACATGCTGGTTTGTGTTGGACGGTTCAATAAAATGGACTTCCAAGCCAGTCTGTCCTTAACTAGATCTTTGGTGACACTTATTGAATTAGACTAAAAGCCAACGGTTAAACCATTAACATGGTAACCCTCAGCAAATAATTTTGATAACCCCGTGTTTTGACAATTTGTGTTTTGTTCACTCCATTAGGGTTAAGCGATGAGTTTGTACAAAAGTTGCCCAGATAGGAGTAGAAGTTGGTGAAGGAATTTAGCTTTTGAATAAGAAAGGCCCGAAAGTTAACCTTGACAAAACAAGGATGCTGAGTTGGAAAAGGTGTGGGAGTACAAGTGGAAGTTGATCCATGTTCGATTATGTGCTAAAAGAGCACAATCTAACTTTATTTATTTTGAAAGTTGGATTTGAGTGCATGTTTTGTGTTTCGAATACGCAGGGTAATTAGAAAGATGAGCAAGTAAGAAATTAGGAGAATGTACAGCACATATGAGAAACTTATCATGACATGGATCTCAAACGTGAGTGGTGACATCCGTTGAAGAAGGGATTTTGAGAAGAGCTGAAAGAAGTATGATCCGGAAGATTTATGGAGTACAGTTAACTGATAGGAAGAAAACAAAGCAACTGATTAATAGGTTGGAGCTGAAGGATATAATTGTTGAAACTTTAAGACAAGGAAGTTTGAGATGCTTCTGTCATATTTTGAGAAAATATGATAACTAACCTATTAAATAGGGATGGTATTTTGAAGTTGAAGGCAGTAAAGGAAGTGGAAGACCCAAGCTGACACCGAAAGCAATGATGGAAAAATAATGCTTAAGTTTATTTGGATTTGAAGATACACATTACCGAGTCAAGTAAAGAAAGTGTACCAACTAATGGAAGGACGTCAGTGGCCACTCGAAAGAGGGAAACATTGATAAAATGAGGGAAACATTCCGACTTTGATAAAATAATAATAATAGGGGAAAAAATAAGGAAAAATCCGTGAACCTATGAAACAGAGCAGCTGAGGCTAGCAAGATTAATACTTTTTACAGAAGGAAATAATATTTGTTGTGTTTCATGAATTTTCTAAAACTAATTACATTCTATATGCAATAAAAAGTAAAAAAGCTCCACAATCTAGCTGTTTGGGAAAAAAAGCTTCGTTCGTAGTTTTACGAGAGATAACTACGGCATGAAGATAAGGAAATTACGCGAAGGGAATCATACGAGATGCAAAAAAAACCTATGTTGGTTCGAGAAAAGAAGAAGACTAGACATATGAAGTGTCACTTTATATGCAATTTCTATATTAGCTACTCCACAAAATTTGATGCTTCTTTAGGTTCAGCAGATTTACAGTAAAGAAAGATAACAAGAAATTAAATATATCTTGTTGAGAAAAAGAAATAGATGCAACACTTCCTGTGTATTGAGTGTAGAAAAACAAGAAACTTTTGCTAAATTAACCTCAGTTCTTGTTAAAAACAAGTGGTACAAATACCGAAAAATACGAATATTAGCGTATCATATAACGAATTAAGTATAGTCTTCGGATTCTGGTGCTATCAAATTTTTATTAGTAAGCTGCAGTTTTACTGAACATAACGGACCAGCCTATGCTTGTCATGTAATATAACAGATAACTTTAACTTTTATAGATAATGTAACTTCATCTGACGGATAGTGTAACTTCATCTGACGGATAATGTAACTTCATCTGACGGATAATGTAACTTCATCTAACGGATAGTGTAACAATTTAAAGGATGTGATGGGTAAGGTATTTTATCTAGAGCTGTTTCAATGGAAAGATGTTCTTGTAAAATTTTTAGAAAGTGAAGGGAGGGAAATAACAAGACTTACCCATTAATTTCTTTATTACGAAATTTATCTAGTTACTGTGAAACTTATGTCTCCCCAGTAAATATTTCAAAATTAATAATGAATAGGAAAAGCAGCGTTGTCTAGCGCCAGATTTTATATCTTACATTAGTATTAACGATCGAATAATTAGACATCTACTACATTCCTACATTAACCATCAAATATTTTCACCAGACCATTAGATTAAAAAGTCAGTCGGTCTCACCATTATGTTGCATTCCGAAAGAACAGTTTACGCAGGTGTTAATTCTTCACCAATTAATCTTTAAAGATTTGATGGGTTTAACTGGATTAAAGTCTGGAATTGATGATTGGATTGGATTGGATTGAGAGAGAGAGCTGTCTGATGACAATGAAGGTGCAAAGAGAGCAATAATGTTTGAAGTTGAAAGTAGAAGAGGACGAGAAAAACCTTCTCCTCTTCTACCTTAAACGAGGTGAAGAGACAAGATGGAAAAAGATGCTGGTAAGATTGACCTTAAAAATGAAGATGCACGGGATAGAACAAGATTGAAAACAAAAATTGGTCGAAATTCGATAACCCAACAAGAGATGGAAAAGGCCTACTCTAAACAATGTATGGATGTATGAAATTAAATCTTTATTGTTAACTACCTTTTGTATCATTAACATTTTCATAGTTCGTAACTATACTACTCAAAATGTACTTAGCTATTAGCTTCAACTAACTTTAGAGCTATCGAAAAGTCAAAATGAAAAGCTATCAAATGTTGCAAAAAAAAAAGAAAGAAAAAATATGATGAAAATTGCTTACTTACAATCTTGGCTAAGAGCTTCAGATGCCTTCAGGAAACCAACAACTGATACTGTCAAATGACCTTAAGTACGGCAGACGAAAAATAAAAGTATCAGGACAGGACAAATATAAGTAAGAATGACATGTATCAATGAATATGCACTATTGTTGTATAGTGTGAGATTTCAGACAAAGATAAAACCACTAAATACACCCTTGTGTCTTACCTGACGTTAAGATTGTAAGCTTAGCAAATTCTTCTCGCGATGATGAAGACTTAAGCCATATACGGATATCATTGACTTCTCTTATGATTTGATCTATTGTTGTCAAATAGCAAGGTGGCTTACAATATGCAAGTACATAACTTCTTTTGTAGCATTTTAATCACCAGGGTATCATTATGCCGTCAATATCGTAGCTTTTCACTTAATCGAAACTTTTACCTGAGGATGTTTGTGTCATTTCGTTAGCTCCCAAGGGGTGGATTTCTAATTTTTTTTAGTTCAAAACAAATTTTCTGTGATTGTGAACACGTAACTCAACATTTACCATTTCATAAACGCTCTGTAGCTGCTTCATAATTGTCAATTTTGAGAGAGAAGTTTACTTAGTCGCGGCCTTTAATGGACATAAACACTTGCAAAGAAATACCGTTTACTAAAGCAATCCTTCTTGTCCGAATATTTAATTAACAGTGAAATTTATTTAAGATGTAAGACTTTGTCGATCCTCTTATTTTCCTATAGTAATAAAACCAACTTGACTTGTGCTTCCTTAATCTGGTATCTCGGTCCAGTCGAGCGCCGGCATAGAAACAGTGGAATTTTAAAACTATTAAATTTTAAAACTATTACAAATTGTTGCGACAGGATTATTTGACAATAGGAGACCCAAAATTTCAACAATTCAGTGGAATTTTAGTGAAATTTGGTAAATGTTTAATAAAAGTAATTAATTAATTGAAAGGTGCATTTTTCTGACGTAAAATATTATAATTTATTATGTTGTGTACTTTTAAACAGGAAGAAAAATCTGAAAAGCAAAAAACGGAGCAAGGAAAAGCCTACCACTACCTAATGTCAACTGCTTTCAATATATTTCAGTCAAATTGTATTTCGTCATCTCTTATCTTGTTTTACAAAGTTATTCTCATTAGCTAGAGTATCGATAAGTTGTATCCTGCAGTTACAACGTCATTTACGATGAAAAAAGGGCAAGCAGCATTGGCTTTTAGGGATGGCATTAATGAAAGATCTTGTCAGAATAAGCAGAAAAATAAGGGCTTCATTTAACAAGTAATTACGAAGTAAAAATTGTCATTTTCCAATGGTAAAATTGAAAACTCAGTGAGATTGAAAAGAGGAATCTCGGCGTGTACTTGATCCTTTCTACAAAAACGTGACAAAAGACGCCGTTTAGCTTGAAGTCCTTCTTAACATGTGAGATTTTTATTAGTTGGCGAGCTGAATACTTCTAAGCAAAAGATCACACTGCCCTTTGAAAGGGTGCGAGCATTACGGAAAATCCATCAGTTAAAACTTTTAAGACTTCTGGACATGATAAACAATGTTATCGTAATATGAGCTTATATAACAATAACAATGTCTAGTTAATATTTACCAGCGGAGAGAAAGCTTTTTTGTCCAATTATTCTGACCGAAGTTTTTATCGATTGGATCCCTTGAAACCAATGAGACGAGATACTTTTTCTTTATAACAGGGGTAAATATATGTTGAGCATCTTGATGTAAATCAGACAAACTCGAAAAAGAATGGCTCAGTTTTTATTATTGTACCAAATGACACTACAAAAGCTTGGAAATAGCGTTAGGAAAGCTATTTAAAAAAACAGCTTAAGTCCAGCACCAAAAATAATGAAATAACGAGTTTGTTATTAAGTGACTTGTTGTATTTCTGTTATCTCTAGTAAACAATAAGACTGCTTTGATTTTCATAAATTTCATTCATAGTAGTCCTGAATAGAGGAGAAAAAGTCAGAAAAAGAAGGTAAGGAAAATACTCAATGCACGATGGACAGCAGGACATAGGAAAAACTTCCTTTTAGAACACAGGCGCTAATTTTCATTTTTCCATTGGGAGCTCAAAGTTGAACATTCAAAAAGACTCCACATGTCGTTCTCTAAACTATGTATAAAGTGTATACATATGTACATATATACATATATACATATATACATATATACATACATACATATATACATACATACATATATACATACATACATATATACATACATATATACATACATACATATATACATACATATATACATACATACATATATACATACATATATACATACATACATATATACATACATACATATATACATACATACATATATACATACATACATATATACATACATACATATATACATACATACATATATACATACATACATATATACATACATACATATATACATACATACATATATACATACATACATATATACATACATACATATATACATACATACATATATACATACATACATATATACATATATACATATATACATACATACATATATACATACATACATACATATATACATACATACATATATACATACATACATATATACATACATACATATATACATACATACATATATACATATATACATATATACATATATACATATATACATATATACATATATACATACTGTATATACATATATACATACTGTATATACATATATACATATATATTTCTGATTTTAAATAGCGATTTGGTGAGCAAATTTGTGAATATTTCTTTATTTCTTCTAAAAACGCTTGAGGTCGATATTTCTGGACGATTTACAAAAAAAGCGTTTTAACATTCTGGTAAGTTAATTTTTCTCTACTTTTGACGATGGTTGATTTATTTGTTCTCTGGAGGAAAGGTTGGTCTTTTCCTAGATTGTTTTTCGCCAATTTGTCTGTAAATTACACTGATGGATCTTGCCAGGAGATTCCTTTGCAAAGGAATCAAATGTTGGACTCTGTCATTCGAAATCTAAGGTTGGTTGTAAAAGAAACGTATGGGTGTGATACATACAAAGCTCCTGGTGTAGATTTGATCCTGCTGTTTGTTTTGAAATAGTGTCTGTTAGCTATCTTTCTTGTTTTCCAAACTTTACACTTATTGGCTATTTGAAGTCTTGCTTTCCGCCTTCCTCAAAGGATTCTAATGTTGTCCCTTTCTCCAAGAATCCAAGTTATTTATCTGCTTCTTGCAAATATCAAGCTGTAAGTCTTCTTTCTTTTGTTAGTAAAGTTTTTGAACGACTTATGAACAATGCACTAGTAAAATGCTTTCGGAAACAAGATTGTTTTCTTGACGTTCTTTGGGCATTTTGCTTCACTGGTGACCTTCTGACTATTTCCACAGAATGTCTGTATAGATTTATAGACGTCTATTCGTCTGGTAAAGGAAATGACAATATTTTGAAGGTAGTATGGCAGGTACCAGTGACAGGAAGGAGGAGTAGAAGACGACAAAAGCTTAGGCTGAGGGACGTCATGGAACGAGACATAAAAGAAGTGGGAGCAAGAGAAGGAAAACCGAGTCAAGTGGAGAAAAAGGTGTCGAGGGGCCGACCTGACAAACGTCGAATGAAGGACAAAGGAGAAGAAGAAGATTTAAGTCTGGTGAAGGACGTGCTTTAGCTCTGGATATTTGCAAGATATTTGATAAGGTGTGGCATTCTGACCTGCTTCAAAAACATATGGGCTCTGGGAGTTGTGGAAGAATTTTCGGTGTTATTCAGTCCTATCTATCAAATTATAAAATGTATCTCAAGGTGAATGGAATTAAATATCATAACTATTCAATCAACGCTGGCGTTCCCCAAAGTTAAATTCTTGGTACAACCCTATTCCTTCTTTACATTAATGGTATTTCTATTAGCGTGATTTATCTCACCAACAATTATTCTGACGGCACTATCTTATACTCTCGCATTGGCTATAAAGCAGAAATATGTCTTGCGAAAACCTATGGAAAGTTATAAAGTTATAAAGTTAAATATCTGACGTATAGTTTCTCATTAATCCGAGACAAAAATGGGTGTTTTTTCTCAATGGTTGTGATGTTAGTGGGTTTATTCTCGTCCTGCAACGTGTTTATCAATTAGGCTTCTTTCACGGTTATTTTTCTAGTTATCTTAGGATTTTTATAGTCTATTTACCAGTAACTCAGCTTCAAAAAAGAGCTGATATTATTCTTTGTTGAGTTCCTTACCCCTGAGATAATTTTGTATCTTTATGAAAAGATCATTCGTGCTAGCATAGAGTAATGTTTTTAGTCCAGCTTTATGAATGTCTACTTTATTTGAATGTAGTTTCTTTCCTCATATACCTTGGTTGTCAAACTCTTTTCTTCATCACTTCATTGGAATGTTCTCAAGTTTCAGTTCAAGTCTTATCTCTTGGCTTAACTATTTTTGATTTTGTCTTTTCTTTACAGTTTCATACACTTAGTGGCTTTGTGCCTTGAATGGTTCTTAAGCATAAAAAGTGTTTGTTGCAATAGTCTCTGGTGTTGTAATCAATCTTTCTATGAATTTAGTTTGTTTCCTTTGATGGCTCCATTGTGAAACTCTTTTTTTTCTGAGTGCTTTCTTTCATCATATGATTTGAATGCTTTTAAGTCTAAGGTCAACTCTTATCTCTTGGCTTAACTGTTTTTGATTTTGTCTTTTTCTTACCGTTTCATACACTTAGTTGCTTTATACCTTGTGTGGTTCTTAAGCATAAAGAGCGTTTGTTGTTATCGTCTCTCATTGTAACAAAAATTTCTAGGAATGGAGCTTCTTTCCTTTGACGGCTAGATTATGCAACGTTTTGGCTTCTGAGTGCTTTTTTTATCATATGATTTGAATGTTTTTAAGTCTAAGGTCAACTCTTATCTCTTGGCTTGACTATTTTTTATTTTGTCTTTTATTCATAGCACCATTCACTTAGTTACCTTACGCCCTGTGCAGTTCTTCAACATACAAAATTTTTTTTTCAAGGGTCAAAAGCTATTACCAGACTTTTTTGCATCAGAAATAATGAAACACGGGGTTTTTGCTTAAAGGACAATGAACTACCTTCCTATATCTACTGTTTGGACTTTTACATTCCTAAATTACAAGTTTTAATTGATCTTTAACGCAAAAATCTTAGACAATTTTCAGAAGTGACTCGAAAAAGTAAATACAACTCATCAACACACACCTTTATCTTGCGGATTGACCTCTTTATGAAAAAAAACAACTTTCAAAATCGACAGTGGCTTTTTTCCCTTTCTCACTCTGGATTAGAACCATAACTAACATTTTATTATCAAGATAAATTATTTTTAAGATTTAAAGATTTATATCATTTATATTTTTAATATATATTTATATATATAGAATATTTATATTATTGTTACTGTATCAACACTCTTGCCTTTTACATTCATTTTAAGCACTTTTTTGCACGTTTGTGTTTGATTTAGCGATATTCTAGCGTCCTGTCTTTAGACGTCACTATGCAAAGAAAAGGGAAAATTTACTTCTTGTCTGATTTTTACTTCCTGTACTTAAATGCTTAATATTTCCTTTTCCTACGAAACTATACTGTTACGATTGCAATTGATCATTTTTCAGTTAATGCGGTTGTAGATTGTAAAAAGCAAGGAATGAGACATTGTCATGAAATTAGGTAAAACAGAAAAGTATTCAGAACTATTAAAAAAAAAGGATAATATAAAACCTGAAGAAAGAAAGATACAGGGAGTAAGTAGAAGTGTTATTGCACAAGAAAGAGAATTTAACAATTCCGGAGAATTAAACTACTTTACTAGACAAAGAGGGATGCAAAGGCATCGTAGATACAAGATGTCCTCCAGACGTCCCTCATCCATTCTACGGTTCAGCTATATTAAAATACTACAGCTAAACGTGAGGGTTTTACACCTTTCAAACATACAATCCTCGAACAACGTACCACACAACACAGTGCTAGAGACTCACAAACAAGACCAAAAGAAAATGCAGTTTTCAGGCTACAAAAACTAGAGGTCTTTGTCTCTAGCAAAATGCATGGCCTCGCTACCTTCTACCAAAACAGCATTACTTATGATTCCTACTATACAACTTTACTAGACTAAAGGGGAAATACCCCAAGTTATGTTAAATTAAGGGTGAAGTTTTCAATGCAAAGCAGAATGTTGTAAAAATACAAACCCTAAAATAGTTTATCCATTTGGGATTGGTTTGTTACAGCATATTTTTGTATTGTGATCGTACAATGTTCCCTATCAGTCAGTCGTATGGAATTAAAAGTATGCAGCAACTGTGTGCACTTCTTATACATAATTGAGTTATTTGTTGACTTTCTGAGCTGACGAGAAACTCCTGTTTGTGATTAAGTTAATAGGATTGCCAGCAGCGTTAATATTCCTGGTTGTAATGTCTTATGCCAACCAATTCTCTACTTGATATTCGTACTGAAATATCCATTGTAATATAAATGCCAAGTTTATTGTTACTGGACATCCTAAGCAGGGCAAAAAAGGAGCCTTTTTCTCTACTAAATTAATTTTAAACGTTATCTTATATGGGTATTGAAATCTTAGACTTCCAATTAAAAATCTTTCTTTTTTTTTCTTTGTTTAAAGAAGAACTTCAAATGAGAAAGAAAATCGAGCCCTTTCAAATGGAACTCGGTCCGAATTTTAGCCCCTTTTTCATGAAATTTCAAAGAGGTAGGCTGTCATAGTCCTCACTTGTTTGTCCAATTTTTTTGTTTAGCACATTTGTCAGTGGTTTTTTTCATCATATTAGCAATGTTGCCTGTCCAAATGGTCGTTTTTCTTCCTCTTCCTGGCTTACCAGGGAATTGTGCTGTCTTTTTAAAACTAAAGCATCTGCTAACCAGCCAACGCATTTGATGGAAAACCAGGACCCATCTTTTAAAATGCTATGTATTGCTATGTATCTTCCTCGCTTACCTCAACAACACCTTTCATTATCATTTTTTTTTGAAGGAAAGTGTGCCGCCTTATGTGCCCAAAGAATGTAATTTTCGTCTTTTTATTAAGACTAGTAGGGTTGTTTTGCTAATTCCTATACTTCATTTGTCTCGTTTTCTTTCCAAGACACTTTATCCATCCTATGGTAACACCACATTTCAAAGGCTTCTATTATTGCTTCAGTACTTTTCTTTGTCATTCACGTTTCACAGCCATAGGTGAGGATTGGCAATGCGTAGCATTTTACCTATATTAATTTTAAACGTTATCTTATATGGGTATTACAACTAATTACATCTACCAACATCAATCTTCTTGTCACACATGGAGTTAATGTACCAGTCAATAAAAATGCACTAAAATTTCCACATGATTAAACTTCTTATTTATTATTCTCCTATAAGCCTACAAAGTCTCTAACTTTAATCAAATTAAAAATGTACTTTCATGATATGTAACCACCGCCCTCCATCGTATAAGGCACTACAAGCCCCAGCTGCTTTGCAGTACAGTTATCTTTAATAAAAGGACTTGGTAAATTTGTAAAAAATATGTTAGAAAATATTATTTCATTATTATTATATTTATTATTATATTATTATTGTTGTTGTTGTTGTTTGCGTCACCTGTCTTTGCTTTTGACTGAGGCCTCAGATGAATTTTCAATCTTGTCAGTGTTCCGGCTTTCTTACTGTCTTCACATTGGTTAGTTAAGGTTCATTCTATGTAACGAGGTAGGCCAGCCTCTTTGCTTTTCTTCTTCCACCCCTGCCATTACTAATTGAAACAATCCCTCGTAATGTATACTTTGTCTAAAACAAATTATTCAAGCATCAAATATACAGCGACAGGAAAAAAGTTGATGCCTTCAGATAAAAGCTGCAAAATCGGCCATGCTGATCTCCCAGAGGTAGAGAATTTCAAGTACCTCGCGTCCACTATTGAGCAAAGTAGCGATTGTTCAAAAGAAATGAAGAAAAGAATCCAGGCAGGGTGGAGCAACTGGCGGAGCACGACTGGAGTTTTGTGTGACAGGAGAGTACCGGTAAAAGTCAAAGGAAATTTATACAAAACAGTAGTAAGGCTTGCGATGCTGTTCGGACTGGAGACAGCTCCTGTAATCAAGAGTCTCGAGAAGAAGATGCAAACAGAAGAAAAGCGTAGGCTGAGGTGGTTGCTTACAGTCACAAGAAAGGACATGATCAGAAATGAAAGGATCAGAGGCACCATCGGGGTATGTGATATCGGAGGAAAGTTGAGAGAGACACGGCTAAGGTGGTATTGACATGTGGAAAGGAGGGAGGAGGATCACATTGCAAAACGGGTGCTGAACATGGAGGTGCCTGGCAGGGAAAAGCAGTGAAGGCCAATGAGGAGATGGAAAACCTGTGTAGGAAACGACATGAGGGAACTTGGGTTGACCGAGAAAGATGCACGTGATAAATTCATGTGGAAGAAGTCAATTCGCTGTGGCGACCCCTAAAAAGGAAAACGCCGAAAGAAGAAGAAGAAGATAAAAGCTGCAATGAGCTTCTGTAATCAGTATGAAGGTTTTTTAAACAATTCCTCACAACGTATGCTTTGTCTAAAACAAATTCTTCAAGTATCAAATATACAGTGACAGGGAAAACTTGGTGCCTTCAGATAAAAGCTGCAATGTGCTTTCTGTGATCCGTGTGAAGGTTTTTCAAACAATTCCTCACAACGTATGCTTTATCTAAAACAAATTGTTGAAGCATCAAATATATAGTGACAGGAAAAAACTTGGTGCCTTCAGATAAAAGCTGCAATGTGCTTTCTGTGATCCGTGTGAAGGTTTTTCAAACAATTCCTCACAACGTATGCTTTGTCTAAAACAAATTGTTGAAGCATCAAATATACAGTGACAGGGAAAAACTTGGTGCCTTCAGATAAAAGCTGCAATGTGCTTTCTGTGATCCGTGTGAAAGTTTTTCAAACAATTCCTCACAACGTATGCTTTGTCTAAAACAAATTGTTGAAGCATCAAATATAAAGTGACAGGAAAAAACTTGGTGCCTTCAGATAAAAGCTGCAATGTGCTTTCTGTGATCCGTGTGAAGGTTTTTCAAACAATTCCTCACAACGTATGCTTTGTCTAAAACAAATTGTTGAAGCATCAAATATACAGTGACAGGGAAAAACTTGGTGCCTTCAGATAAAAGCTGCAATGTGATTTCTGTGATCAGTGTGAAGGTTGTTGACCCGTGATGAAATGCAGAACCCTTCTTTTTGATCTGGTGTTAATTTCACAGGATATAAAAATGAACTTGTAGGAGGGGAATCTTTCGGATCGTTTTTCTTAATTAAGTGAGAAAACAAAGGGGATTAGCTATCAAATACATTTATCCATAATTACACTAAATTACGACCAAAGAAACAATTGTTGAAATCCAATGCGCCTTACTACTCTGTAGTAGCTGGAGATGTTCTTCACTAAAAGAATAATTTTTCCAAAAACATTTGTACCCAGGAAAAATTTACTGCTTATAATCACGTTTCGAAGGCCGTTCTGTATTTGCTGTTACAAACATTCTACTTTTCTTCTCTTATAACTTTACTTCTTTCAAACTACTAAGTACTTTCATGGCGGGAATGCAAAGAAGCTGACATTCCTATCTATAAAGGAAAAATACGTATCACTGAATACAACGGATAAAACGGATGCAGATCTTACTTAGCATTCGCAAGCATACTACTCTTCAAGAAGTCAAAATAGTCACGAGAGAATTCCGTGTTTATTTTGACAGCAAACCTGGCGGAATTGTTTTTAAGTTTTGTAATGTCTTAAGCTTCTTAGCATTCTGAATAATTTCTCGTTTACTTGAAAGAAAAGCGTACATATTTCTCGATTAAAAAAGAATGTTGAGATGTGGTGAAGTCATCAGTTTGTTTCATAATTGTTATACAAATGACTTTATTTAAACAGCAGGCACTTGTCAGTGAAATGAAAAATTACGAACTAAATAACTTTAATTTTTTGCTCACTGTAATAATAAACCGCGTTCTAAACAACAGACGATACAAAAGTTTGCTTTATGTAGCACATCAGTAAAGAAACCATTTCTATTATAAGCAACTTTGCAGTTTAGTACAGCACCTATAATACGTAACAGCTAGGTCTATATACGAACTAGAAACTATAAAAATTAAAAAATACAAATGAAAAAAATTAGTTCACAAAGTGTTTCCTAAATTTTAACAACAAAGAAAAATAAGCACTTACCATCCCTTGTTATCCTTTCGAATCCTCTGACAGTTGTTTTACATTGCCTTATATGTGAAAAAACTTCATTGTTTTACAATGGACGTAATTCAACTCCCTATGTATTATATTCAAATATATAATGTTAACTTGCGATCAGTGTCGATTCCTCTGTCAAAGGACCAATAGGACTGATTCTTAGAAAGTCGGAAGTCATCCTTTTCAATACAACAATAACACTGACCTGAGTAGTTTTCAAGGTCAAGCATGTGAGAGCTGATTCTAAGATAGTGTGCTATGCAAATTTCTTAAATCATACTCAATTTGTCCAATCTTTTTGAAATACGAGGTTATAAAGGAATTGTTACTAATGCCATTTCATGCTACGTATTTCCTTTAATTTTGGATTTAACCTTTCACTAAAAGCGTGCATTTTATCTAATAAACTTCAAAAACCAAAGATTATACATTATACGAAAGCTTATCACGGATGAAGGCCTTTTTAGTGCCTTTCTCCTGTCCTGAGTAGCCACCGCGTCTCGTTTCAAACGCCAACAGTAGTCCGCAAGAAAGTTGACATACCACTGTCCGTTGAAGCCATCTTCCTTGACACGGATGTCCTGGTAGAAACGCTTTCCCTGATCCTCACTCAAGTCTCCACGGCTCCGAGGGAAATAGTTTAAGTGGAACCGTAGAAAGTGCTTTTTGACTGACATCATAGCCCCTAATTTTAGGAAGTTTTTCAGGATTCGTCGACTTCTCTCTCGTGTTCTGCACTCCGGTTAAGCTAGAAAGATTGTAATTACTGACATAAGCGACAGCCAAACAGACAGCTCAGCGGCACTCAGCGCATCATTGAACATGGAGTCCTTCTTGAGTTTTCGTATCTAAAGCCCATCAAAAATTTAGCTTTTCAAAGTTTATCCGCTTATCCGAGGAAACTTCTTCTGAGGAAAGTAAACAATGCCTTCCCTCTCCATTGCCTATACAAAGTTCTTCATGAGTCCTAGTTTAATATGTAATGGTGGAAGTAATATCTTGTTTAGTTCAACAAGAGTAAAGAACTACACATTGTTCGAACCAGGCTCCAACCCTGGTCTTGGCGGCAATTTTTTTCTGATATAAGGTCGATTATCAGCCCGACTGCCCCTCCAACACAGAAAGCATGGATACTTTGTGTACCCACCCTGTAGTCCTAAAACCTATCCAACAACTTTATGATCTCCACAGATCTACCAACCATAGGCATGGTAGTTCAGAGCAGATAGCAACTGATCCATGATGTCGTGGGTTTCTCCAATTCGCACAGTATGGCCAACTGGAATCGAAGAGTGTGTATTTCTATTATGAAGGAAAACTGCCTTGAGACTTCTGCTGGACGAGTCAATGAAAAGTCTCCATTCCGTAGCAACAAAATTCATCCCCACTTATTTCATCAAATCACCAATGTTGTTGCAGTAAACCAATGACGAGACTCTCTGGTTTGTGAAGGACTGTCTAAATTCTCTTTCACCCTCTCGATACCAGTAGAATGTTGCTCCAGGTGCCAGAAAATTTTTCTTACGAAGATGAAAACCCAAAAACTGTGCCGCTTCCTTTAAGAGTTTCAGATCTCGTGTCAGGTCATTGAGGTCGGCTTGCATTAGAGGCACTGGCCAGTCATTCTCTTCTGGCATGAATTCACCCTCTGCGCCGTCATATGTGTTAACAGATTCCAATTCAGAGGTAGATTCCGTTGTAACCTTTGGCGTGAGGTAGGGATAGGTAGGTCTGGACCACGAGGGACTGGTCTAATGGCAGAAGGAACATAAGGATACTGAACACAATGCTTGTTCTTGCGATTGATTCCTTGAAGATTAATAGTGAAAAAATAGCAGTCTTTCACACTATCTATACACTCTTTCCACACCATAGGAACAGCGAATGGCATACTTTCCCTTTTCTCATTTTTCCAATCACGCAAGTTCTCAACACACATTTTTCAGCTAATATGTGGTGAAAATGACTTTTCCTGGGCTACAATCTTAACTCCAAAGTAAGCATGGTATGTCTTCTTCATAAAATCCGTTATTTTTTGCAAGGCGATCAGAAAGAATCATATTACCACATATATAACAGATATTGTCAGAATGATGCTGCGGCCCTGGTTTTCTTGAACTGATTACTATTCAGGGATCAAAATGTGCGCTGCTCACATCTCAAAAACTTGACCTGACCCAAAAAAAATGGACGGTATTTTTGGATTCAGAGCAACCAAAAATACACAAATCAGATGAAAAACCTTCGACCTTTGAACAAAGTTTTTAATTGCAGACCAGTGTAATTTGCACGTGATACACTTCCTTTAGTAAAAGGTGAAGTTAGAAGGAGCGGAAGAGAAATATCAGACTGCGTCCATTTAATTGTAATAAAATTGGTGTAAAGCTTTGCACAGTTAATCAATATTTTTATCGAGCGCTCAAAAATCTAAATAAATTACAAGTATCGGTACAGGTATGTGTATATATTTGTGCATATGAATATTTTTGCATATGAAATATACATATATAAATATATCTATATTTCTACTTCAATTTTCATATATGTACATATATATATATATATCATATATATGTATATATATGTATATATATGTATATATATATATATATATACATATGTAATCAGATGTACGAGTAAGAAAAACTCTAACTTTCCAGTACTCAGTTTCATGTCTTTCACAATCTTCAGCTGTATACAAATAATCACTTGAAAAAATTTGTTAGTAAGATGTTATACAAAACAGGAAACGGGCAGTAGAAAATCATTATCTATTGTCCGTCTTTTGATTTGAATTTTGCGAGGGTGTATTTATTCATATGTCGACATTTGGGACTAATTTCGGTTCGTTTGTTTAGCAATTCAGTTTTATCTCCGTAACTAAGAATTTCTAGTTTCTCTTGCAGGCACAATGGGCACGCTTTTTGTTGAGTTTGAATATGCCTTGACACGTTTTACGATTGACCAATCAAATGAAGGTATCAAGTTCTGTTCTTTTAAATGCCAAACGTACGTTGATAGCGTAGTCTTGTTTTTATACTTTTCGTTGTTGAAGGACTGCTTGTGACCATTAAATCGTTGTTTAAACTCTTTTTCGGTCAGCCCAATGTAGCATTTTGTAGGCTGATTGGTTGCCGTAACTTTGCATTGATAAATAACGGATGATGTTCTACACTTCCCTTTCAGTGGACAATTTTATTTGATTCACCAACTGCACGGAGAAATTTCTGCTGCAGCACGTGACGTAATTTTCTTGTTGTGAGAATTGATGATGGACCTTATTTTTTCTGTACAGCTATAGCTAACTTTTACATTGTTCTTATTAAAAACTTTTCAGAGGTTGTTTTCATTCGCAAAGTGTTTATCAATTAGGCTCAAGAACGATTTCGCAACATTGGTTGATACATCCTTGTTAAAGGGAGGGTTGAACCATACCATGTTTCTTTTCCTATTCCACTTGTGGTGGTTGCTTTTTTCAGATTTTTTGTAGGATAGATTCTGCGTACGGTAACCACTGTTACACAGAGCATCTTCGTATTCTGCTTTTGCCTGGTCAAAAATTGTTTGATTCGAAGAGTTCGTTGCGAGTCTATCGTTTATTGAGGTCGGAAGTTGTCTCAGTATGTTCGCGGAATGGTTTGACGAGGTATGAACATACTGCAGGTGGTCCTTTGGCTTTTTATATGGTCTGAAAGTGCCGGTTGTCAAATCTAGGGTAATATCCAGAAAGTCAACCATTTTCAGGTTAGCGTTAATATCGATATCAAACCCAAAGTTTTTGAAGATCTTAATGATTTCTTTACGTTTGATGTCTGCAGTCCTACTGGTTGAATTACGTAATACCAATAAACCATCGTCACGGTATAGTCCTGTGTCTTCTTTGTTCACAATCGTCGAGAGCTTATGAAGAATGAATATACCAACAAACCAACTGACAGATCTCAGCTCCATCGAAGCTTGCCATTTTTACATCAAATGGATCATATGAGGCTTTTTTCTTCCAGGCATTATCACTGAAAAACAAGAGCGACTTACGGCAGTGAAGGATAGTTCTAATGTCCTTGTCTGTGATGCTCGTGTATGTTTTGGCGAAGTTCAAGGCTTTATCTAAGATACCCTTTGTCGTGGATCAATAGAATTCCTTGATGTCCATTTCAACGAAAGTACACGACGATTTGTTTATAATGAATGAAAACCATCCTAAACTTGCATCTCTGTTCTTCCACTGGTTTACCAATAGTTTACGTCGAAGGTCCGAGTTGATGCGATCCAGGATTGTTTTACTGATTATATAAATTTCACGGTTTGATGAGACAACAAGGGTGTTTTTGGTTGAAGTTTTCCTTGTGATCTTTAAAGCTGATAAACGCAGGTGAATTGGTTAAAGATTCTGCAAGGCTGTCAACATTATATGACGATGCAATATGTTTGGCTTTATAGTTTATATCTGTCTCAAGGAGATGTGGTGCCTTTTGATATGCTTTTGTGACATTGTCCTTTAATAACGCGTTGTGCTGTTCGACTGGCATATATGTTCGACGTTTTATCAGTAAAAACAAACACTTTATTTGATTTTCGAATATTGTAAATATCTCTCTTTAATTTCCGCTGAAATCTGTCGGAATGGTTACGAAATTTGACTGATTCGTACAAATCGAAGAGTTCGGATTCAAACTGTTCTAACTCACGACGGGATGGAGGTGTATTCCTGGATTTGAAACCGAAGGTTTCCTGTGGTGGTTCAGAGTCGTCTTCCGAGTTATTAATCCAATACATTTTCCATTGCATACGTTTGATGACTGCGTCTATTTTATCAATGAGCTTCAGCTTGTATGTATTTTGGTCTGGAATAGGTATATTTTTCAAATAGTAAGCGAAGTTTATCTTCTCCATTGATGATAACAAAACAGAGTGTTTTACGGCTAAAATATCAGGAGCTTCTTATATTAACAAATGAATGTGAAATGTCATCAGCAACAGTGCTCTACCACATTAAAACGTTGTAGCTATCATATAATCAGATGTACGAGTAAGAAAAACTCTAACTTTCCAGTACTCAGTTTCATGTCTTTCACAATCTTCAGCTATATACAAATAATCACTTGAAAAAATTTGTTACAAAGATGTTATACAAATAATTGTATAGCCTGATCTTTTGAAAAGCAACTGTTGATAACAAAAGAATCATTAAGGTTGCAACTACAAAACAAGAAAAATGTATGCATATGTATATATATATAAATATGTATCTAAATATATATATATATATGTATATATACGGGTTTGTATAATAATCTGTGTACATCCATACTTATACCATATATCGAAAATTGACATGTACTGTTATAGTAATGTCTGATAGTATTTACAATTATCCTGCTTTAGTAATAACTTTGTAACCTAAACTCAAGTTAACACAACTCTTTTTTAAAGATGGTATAGCTTTGCTACTGAACGTGAGTGGGGTCGCACCTCACTTTTCCGTTGCCGTAAAATTTTGCCTCTTTGAGTAACGGTGTAGTTATATAAAATAATACAGATCGCTGGGTCTTTTGTCTGTAGTTATAGATGTTGATGTTGGCGGTTATAATAAAGTTTGTTATGTGCACAGAGCAGTGAACAATCCAAGGTGGGAGGTTACACAGCTGCTTACATAAAGTTTTTATCCATTAAAACCAGGGATATTTGTTACAATAATCCATTGTACAATGGGAGGTTTAACTAGACGTAAAAGGCATAACTTACTGTGATAAAAATAATTTTGTTTTCTATTAATGAGAATATGTCAACGGGAAATAATTCACTTGCGGTTAAGATCTTATTTTGACTAATATTTCAGGGTGATGGGATAGCATTGTCTATAAATATAAGAAACATATCGTGTTCTATCAATAACATAATAGATGTTGTCGTGTAAAAGAATTCATGCTGTTATTTTCAGGCATTATTACCCAAGCATAAAATAAGTTAAATCCTTAAGTTGCTTTGATCCCGTTATTTTTTTACAAACTTCAAAAGTACGTAAAACCCCAAATATGTTATTACTTTATATGAACAAAAATCCTCAGACTAACACTTACACAAAAAAGAGGAACAGTTCATGGTGGAAGATTACACAGCTGTTTGCGCTGTTTTTTTATCAATTAAGAACAAGAATGTTATTTAAAGTACTGAATTGTACTGGTTTAGCTAAACGAGATATCATTTACATTCTGTGACCCTAAGAAGAATGTTCTTGTTCGCACCTTTCTTGAAGAGAGTATACCAATAGCGGAATGATTATTTGCAGTGACGAGAAATGGAGCACATTTAACTGACAAACTTGTCACCAATTCGAGGCTTCAAGTATTTAAGTACTTTTGACAACTCTGATAGCTCTCGCTATACTTTAATCCCCAAATAAAAGTATTTTCAAAACAGGAATATGTTTAGTTTTACACTCGACCCTTCTTTACATGTAACATTCATAACAAATGATTTGACACTTACAACTATGATTTTTATTAAGGTCAAGGGATACCTTAACAACTCTTTTGCTCTATCTAATAACAACCAAAATGTATTCAGGTTTTACACTCTATTTGTGCTTCACTTACAGAATCATTAAATAGAAATAATCATTGGCATTTGGTTGTTGTAATGATGTTATCAAATCCATGGGCTTTGGTTCGATCCAGTCCCATTTCTTGGGTTGCCACAATACTGGCCACAACCTCCTTTGTTTCTTTTTTGCAATATTTTTCCACCCCTCTGGTTTGAGATTTTTATGTAAGTTGTGAAATTAGAGTGAAAGGACGCTGTTAATCTGCTTATCTTTCAGTCAACTGTTGTTTCAGACTTTAGTTACTCGATTTTTTTCAAGAATAACAATTGTGAAACACAACTGGTTTGTCTCCTGCCTCATGAACTTATGTTAGTCAACAATATTGGTTCGGTCTAAAATTTACACCATAAGCGGGTTTTAGATTGTTCTATGCTTCACTTTTAGATTAAAACAAAGCAATGAGGTAAGAAGATATTTAATACAAAATATCTCTTAACCAATATTAGCTCCAAATTAGACCGAAAAGTATAAAGACTAAGACAGGGGCAGTTATTTCGTCTCAAGAGAAGTTAAATAAAGCAGAGATGGAAATGTTGCTGTGGATATGCGGCCAAAAAAAATTAGATAAAATTAGATTTAAAAAAGTGCTACCGTGAAAAAATGGAGGTGAGTGGAATGACAAAATGTACAGAACATTATATTGGATTTCTTTTCTCATGGGCTTTGAGAATAAATGACTGTATTGGATAAAGGGAGAGCGAAATTAGTATTAAAGGAAAAAGTGGAAGGAGACGAAAGATAACATTTATGGACCTCACCAGGAATTATCTGTAGGATAAAGGGCAAGTAGAGAGATTTTACAAGTCCGAAAAGAATGCCTGGGGCTACTGTAATATATCAAACCCATAAAAAGAGTAAAAAGGTAATACAGAATAATAAGTAGACAAAGAAAAAGGATTACAAGAATCTTGGGTTCATGTGTGGCTACCGTTTCTTTATCTGTATATACCCTGGCATTGTATCTGTTCATAGAGTCGCATTCTTCATGTAAAACTTCTTGCAACTTTAGTACCATGCTGTTTATACTGCTTATGTTGTGTTGGATAATTTGATTGGCTTGCATTGCTAGGCGCTGTAACGATTTGCTAAATCAAGCGCAGTATCATGTACAACGAGCGCGAAGAACTGATGAAGAGAAGAAAATAAGGAAAAAGCAAGAAGAAGAAAGAGATGTGATTCGTAAGAAAAAAGAAGAAGAAGAGGTTTCTTTTGAGTACCTTCTTTTTTTCATTCGTAGAAAGATGCTAAAGAGATGATTTGAAGATAATTGAAATTGAAATGCGAAAGTTATGGACGAAAACGGTGAAAAAGAATTTTCTATATGATAAACAATACAAACGGATGCTAGTAACAACAGTGGCCAAATGTGCTGTTCAAACTATTCAAACTGTAGTGTTGAAATTGATTTTAAACTTCAATTCAAATTCTGATTAAAAGATCTTGCTTTATCGATAAGTGGTCATACAATTTTCTTCGAAACGCCGCTTAGCTTCAAAGTTCTTTGGCAGTAAAAAGAGGCATTCAACCAATTCATCAGCATGCAACCGCTTTTAATCCAAAAGTAGCGTAGCATTTAAATAACAATTTGACAAAGACCGCTACGCCCATAGCCGACATTGGTAATAATAATAAATACAGTGGTGGTAGTGGTAGTAGTTGATAAATAGTATATATATAGGGTTAACATATCTTTCTTACTTATGTGTGGGCTCAGAGAACACGTCTCTCTCTATGACGACAACTATAATTCTGTCTCAAACATGAAAGCGGGTCTGTGACATGGAAGAGAGATCACGTGCACGAGGTCACGTAACTCCATAGCATCTCCCCACACTCTCTTTCTCAGACCTCATATACAACTTTTTTTGTGTGTCCAAAGTCCAAACAAAATGTTTATATCAATGTCCAAACAAAATGTCTATAAGATGTTCTGAGTAAATAATATCTATTTTTGAACCCAAGTTCTTTGTCTCTTAGGGTAGGATTTCCATTGTTTACGGTTGGGTGCTATTGGGCGTTCTGGGGTGGTAGGGTGTGGTTCGGTGTGGTACGGTTCGGTATTGCTCGGTTCGGTTGGGTGATGTATGATTTCAGTTGTTTCTACAATAGGGTGTTGTTTTACGGGTTTGAAAAAGGAAATGTTTCTTGTGTAACTGTCTCCTTTTTCATTTCGGACAGTTATCATACTATGCTTGACTGCGGTAACTGTAAAAATAAAAGGTAGGAATTTAGAATCGTTCTTCTTCCCCTTTATGCCTCTTTTCATGAAAACACGAACTCCAACATTCATGGTTCAGTCAACAGCATTGCATTTATTGTCGGTATATTGTCGAACTTTTTCATATTTCTCCTTCTGACGGTGACGAATATGATCATCAAGCGGTGATGTGTAAGTTTCCATAGACGGCAGGTATGATTTGAGTGGTCGGTTGAAAAATAACCTTGAAAGGCTTACTTCAGTGGTGGTATGCGGTGAATTGGGGTATGAATGAAGAAATTTTGTTAACTCATTTTTCCACGGCTTATTTTCGAATGTGGAGGTTCTCGTAACTTTCTTGAGCCATCGATTAAAATTTTCAACTATGGCATTGGCTTGTGGATGAAGCGGTGTGATCGGTGCATCTTTGATGTTAACAGCTTTAAGGTAGTGGTCAAATTCATGTGAATTGAACGGTGGTCCATTATCTCGTTTGCATGATACTGGGTATCCAAATATTGAAAAGATATGCTCTAATCGGTTGATAACTGGAAACTCGGATGTGGTTTTCATTATCTCAACAAGCGGAAATCTAGAATATAAATCAATGACCACTAACAGTATCTCTCCTGATGGTTATGGTCCAAAAAAATAAATTGCAATATCTTCCCATGGTGCATTAGGAAGTTCTGACATGGCTACAGGTGCAGGCTTTGGTAGCTCAGTTTGCTTGGCAAGCTAAACATGTCCCTAACTGTTCCTCAATATGTTTGTCCATGCCTGGCCAGTATACTTTCTCTCGTAAGGCACCTTTAACTTTAAACATTCCAAGGTATCCTTGATGAACTATATCAATAATATTTTGCTGTAAATTTTTCGGTATTAAAATACGACTACCTCTGAGTACAATTCCATCATACTCGGTAAATTCCATTTTGAGTTTTTTTAAATGTTTAACAGTTTGCTTATGCCAATGTCCTGTAAGAATAGCATCTTTAACAGCGGCAATGAAATGAACATTTTCTGAAGCCTCTTATCTGGTCGATTGACATGGTTTTTGGTACTGTATATTTCGATACAAAATTAATATATTCTATTGCAGTCGTATCGACATCATCATCTTGTGTGGTGTGGTCTGAATTTCTACGAATTCTCGATACATAATCAGCTTTGTGTTCTGATCCTTTCTGGTAATGTACGGAAAAGTCATACCTTCAAAGATCTAGTTGCCAGCGAAATATTTTGGCATTTTATTTGCTTATGGGGTTGAAAGTATACTTTAATGCTTCATGATCAACAAAAACATCAAAATGTTTTCCATATAAATACATGTGAAGTTTATCTATACTGCGTACTAATGCAAGCGCTTCTCTTTCGGACGGTCCGAAATTTTGTTCTCTTTTCGACAAGGCTTTAGATATATATGCAACAGGGCATTTACAATTTTCCCTGTCCTCTTGAATTAAAACTCCTCCTATGGCAAAATCTGAGGCATTTGTATGTAATTCTACTGGTTTTAATGGGTCATAAAAGTTCAAAACTGTGGTTGAAGTGAGAACATCCTTTAGCGCGTTGAATTCCTCTTGGCATTCTTTGGTCCATTTAAATCGACTGTTTTGGCTAATAGCTTACGAAGATTCACGGTTTTATCTGAGTATTGCTCAACAAATTTGGCAACATAATTACATAGTCCGAAAAAACTACGAAGTTCCTTTACATTTTTCGGTGGTTGAGCCTCCTTCAGGGCTTCAACTTTCCTTGGATCTGCTTTTACACCATCTTTCGATAATACTACTCCAAAAAAATCAATCTCCTCCTTTCCGAAAATACATTTAGAACGGTTAACTTTTAAATTCAATGACACCACTTTTGCGAAAAGTTTATCAAGGGTTTTTAAATGTTCCTCTAAATTTCTGCTGTAAATGATAATATCGTCGGATATAAATTTAACACTATCCATTTTACCCAATTTTGTTGTAGGGGCTCTTTGAAAGATTTCGAAACTATTGTTTATCCCATAACAAAAAGTCTTGTACCGGTAAATACCGCATTCAGTGTGGAAGTTAGTCATTTTCCTTGACTGTTCATCCAGCTCTAACTGCACATAAGCTTCCTTCATATCGATTTTTGAGAATACTGTTGCTCCTGTCATGTCATCTAGTATTGAATCAAGAGTCGGTATTGGAAACGTTTCTCTTTTTATTGCAGTGTTTATTAAACGAGCATCCAAACATACACGAATATCTCCATTTGGTTTGGGTGTTGCTACGAGATTTGAAACCCAATCATGCGGTCCGGTAGCTTTTTCAATAATATCTAGCGATTCAAGCTCCTTAATTTTGTCGTTTAATCTTTTTCGCATGTGATATGGGTGTCTGTGCATTTTCTGGTACACCGGCTGAATAGTTTCGTCTACGTGTAGCTTGGCGGTATAATCCTTCAACTTTTTATGACCTTGAAAAACTTTCTTGTGTTTTTCTACCATCTTTTCGAACTCCGGTGGAATGTTTATGTTTTGATTCTGTTCTGCAACGTGATTGGTCGCAACCTTGAACGTAACAAAAGATAAATCTCGACAGGATGAAATCCCAAGAAGATTCCCTGCTTTGTTGTTATCCACGACGAATATTTTACTGACGGTCATTGGCTTTTTCGATTCGATATTAGTTGAAAATATCCAAAGTCTTTTATTGGCTGTGATGCGTACGGTTGCAGCTTTTTATTGGTATTTTTCAGCTTAATGTCCGGGTTGCGTTCTTTTATACCATGGAATGTTTCATTATCGATTATATCTATGGTGCTTCCTGTGTCTACCATCATTTTCACTTTGACCTGGTTTGTTTTTATATATGCGTGTTGAATTGGTGATATTGAGTTTACATTACACAATTGTTGTGTCGATTTCCTTATGTAGGTGCTTTTCGAAGAACTCGGTTCATGTGCCCTTGGGAGTTTCTCTGAACAGGTGCTTCTCGAAGAACTCGATTGGTGCGTCCATGACGATTCCTCTGCGCAGGTGATTTTCAAAGAACTCGATTGGTCTGTCAAGGGCGACTCCTCTACACAGGAGCTTTCTGTTTCTCTGTTTTCAACGGCATTCCCATCATCCGATTGGTCAGTTAAAAATACAGCTGGTAGAGTCTCATCGTCCTTGCTGTCAGAAGAAAATTCGTCTAGCACGTTGACTTTTCTTGTACATTTCGATGAATCTCCTTTCCGATTTCTACAAACTTTTGATAAATGATCACTGCCTCCACAATTAAATTTACATTCACTTAGGTGTCCCTTTGAAAAAAGCTCACCGCATTTGTAGCACGTTTTGGAGGTTTTATCAGGGTTTTTCCTGTGACGATTCGGACGGTTTGGTGGTGGAATTCGGTGTTTGTTTTTATTTTTGAACGATAAAGATCTAACCTGATTTGTTATTTCTCTTGTATCTCCGCGACTATTTTCCATTTCAGCGGCTTGTTGTTTAGCTGTCTCCTCTCTTCTAGCGATTTCTTGAAGTTTTTCGAGCGTCAAATCTTTTTCTCTGAGAAGCCTTTTCCTCAATTTTACTGACTGACATGTGACGATAAAATGATCCGGAATTTCTACAGCAATATTAGCATATTCGCACGATTCAGCTAGCCTTCTTAGCCTTGTGATGAAGGTCGCAGCGTCCTCTTTCTCGAGTTGACTGGCTTTTTAAACACATACCTTTCGTAGCTAAGATTTTTTTTCGGTTTACAATAATCGTCTAGTTTCTTCAAAACATCCTCAGAGTCTGTCAACAGCATCTTCAGCGTTGGGCGGCATCGAACGATAAATTTCTTTACCAGTTATGTGCAAGAGAACAGCCTTCTTTTGATCAGCATTCGTGATTCCTGACGCGGTAACGAATAATTAAAAATCCTCTTTCCACGTGTCCCATTTTTTCGTCAGATTTGTTGTGCTAGATCTTCCAACAACGAACGGTTCTATTCCAGGTAGATTATTTAAAGCTTTTGCTGATGTCGCCATTCCACTTTCTCGTCGCCTGATGATATATAGTATATATATATATATATATATATATATATATAGGGTTACTATATCTTTCTTACTTATGTGTGGGTTCAGAGAACACGTCTTCTCTCTATGACCACAACTATAATTCTGTCTCAAACATGAAAGCGAGTCTGTGACATCGAAGAGAGATCACGTGCACGAGGTCACGCAACTCTACAGCAGTAGTAGTCGTAGTAATGGTAGTAGTAGTAGTAGTAGTAGTAGTAGTAGTAGTAGTAGTAGTAGTAGTAGTAGTAGTAATAGTAATAGTAGTAACGTGGAAGGGAAAGAAGTAGTAGTAGTAGCAGCAGTAATAGTAGTCATTAATACTGGTCTTCGATTACCAAGTACAAAGAAAGACGTTGGGTATGTGGTACTTACATGTTTGCTCTCGGGAGCAACTGTCATACGTCCATACGAAAACTTAAAAAATATCAGAACAATAAATGAAAGTATTTTGTTCAAAACAAATATTTTGGGAATAAACAATAGAATTTGCACACATAATAATTAACTTTCTTTTAAAAAAGAAAGTTAATTATTTTGCTTAGGATTGTAGAGCTTGCTTGAGGGAGGCGCTTAACCAAGAGTGGCGCTCACTCGTCTAATTATGATAAGTTTAGAAAGTAGAATACTAAGAGTAAAATCAGTGCAACAGTTCAAACTGATGGTTTATTTGGAATAATGGTTACAAATAACGAAGGAGGTACACAATCAAAAATGATACTTTTACATGAAAAGCTTTACCTGCTTATAGTAAAACAATAGCCACTGGACGATATAAAAAAAATCAATAAAAAAAGTAACAAACAAATCCACTACAGAAAATGTCTCCTCTTGTTCGTTTGACAAATTTGTTTTCAGTTTTGTAACCTCAATTTGACTTTCTGCCAAAATGAGGTTACAAATGTAATCATGGATTTCTCTTCATTTGCGTACAAATAAAAAAAAAGCGTGTCCTTGCTATTGAAAGGTTTTTCTTCACGTTTACTAGGCCATATGAATAACGGAAAGAAGTGCAAGTAAAGATAATCCAGCTGCAGTTAAAAAGTTGACCTTTGCAGTATCTGTAGACGAACAAGTAAATCTATAAACTTTTCTTCCGTTTAATGGTTGTGGTGGTCTGAAATTGTTGGATATTGGCAGTATATTAGCGGGGTTTTCCGTATTCTTCAATTTTCTAAATTCGTTCAGCTAAAAAAACACAAGTTGTTTAAAAATATTATCAATCAAGGTGCTGATGCAAAATCAAACTCATAAATAAGCTGCATAAGGAATAGCTTACTTCAGTGAGAATTGATGGCAGTTAAAGGAGCAAACATATATACAAACCAAGAGTCAGACAATTCTGTTTCCTGTCGACTCAACTTTTGTTTTAAAAATTATAACGACAAATATGAGAATTCCAGAGAATGACTCTTGTGAAAGGTCTCTATCGGTCAAGCAAAATGAATCAAACATGAAGTTATTTTTATGTTGTTATTATTACTACTACTATTACTACTATTACTATTACTGTTACTATTACTATTACTATTATTCTTACTATTACTCTTACTATTACTCTTACTAATAATCTTACTAATAATCTTACTATTACTATTACTATTACTACTACTATTACTATTACTACTACTATTACTATTACTATTACTTTTACTATTACTACTACTATTACTACTACTATTACTACTACTATTAGTACTACTATTACTATTATTATTACTATTACTATTACTCTTACTATTACTCTTACTAATACTCTTACTATTACTATTACTAATACTATTACTACTACTATTAATATTACTATTACTATTACTAATACTATTACTATTACTATAACTATTACTATTACTACTATTATTACTATTACTATTACTTTTACTATTACTTTTACTATTACTATTACTATTACTACTACCATTACTGCTACTATTACTACTACTATTACTATTATTATTATTATTATTATTATTGATATTATTATTATGTATTTTACTTTTTGCTTTGTAACAATTTTGGGATGGAAAAGAGCATTGCTTCACCATGGGTAGTTTGGGCGTGGAGTTCGTCTTTACGGATATTCCATTCGACGAGGCAATTGATATTGATACGAAGAAAGTATTTGAAAAGAATAATAGAGTGAATGGTCTTTCCTGTTAGAACTTTAGAAAAGGAACCTTGTTTTCCTTCAATGGTCATTACTGCAGAAAAAATACAGAGTTGCCATGGTTTCTCCCCATTTGGGTCTACATTAGCCAATATAGAAAGGGGGGCTGCAGTGACAATTATTATTATTAAAGTCGTCGTCAGGACCGAATTGTCCTGTGAATTTTCGATGAAATAAAATTGATATGATGTTTAAGCGAGAAAGTTTATACAAAGCAGTTACTAGAAGGCATGTGAAAATATCGAGAGCAGATGACCTTGCTTTAACATCCGAAAGTGGACATTATGATAATAATGAAACTTTGGGAAATATCAAGATAGCAGCAGATACAGGGCTTTTTTATCTTCATCTCTAATCTTGTTTTCAGCAAAGCGTTATCGCTACCAGTATTTGTGTGAAGCTCGTCTTCAAAATGGATGGAACACTTCTATGTTTTAGTGCGCTTGGCTATATCAACAAAGAACGTTTATGAAAGATTGTAGAATAATGGTATTTGTAAAGAAAAAGTAAAGCAACTTTTAGCTTGGTCTTCTAATATTATTAAAGAGAAATTTAATTGGAGGTGCTGGGTGAAAAAACGGAATCACTGATTGACTTCTATTTCATCTGTTGTTTAGTCTGTTTTTGATAAACTTGGCTTTTTTAAGCCTATCATTATTATTACGTACGGTTTTCTTATGAATGCTGTTTATTTACAATTACTTACCGGGTCACACCCAGTGACCTAAGGCAAGCAAAGGTTTCTACGAGCAACTTAATTGTTTAATAAATGTGGAGTATAAAAGAAATTATAATACAAAGATTGTATTAATTGGTTAAAAATTATATCAAAAAGTATAAAAGGTCTTGTAAAAAATTGGTTCTTTATGTGGACAAAGATTTTCTTAGTATATTTGCGGTGCTGGTAAGGACAATCTTTTGTATCTCCTGTAGGTTATGGTTGCCCGGAATACTCGCAAGATGTTTATCTGTTCCCTTTTTAATCATTCCTAAAGCTCCTATAATTACTGGAGCCGTAGTTGTTTTAAGATTCCACATTTTAGCAATCTCGATCTCAAGATCGTTATACTTGCTCAACTTATCAAACTGTTTGACGGAGATATTTTTATCATTCGGGATGCTCATATCGATCAATGTGCATGTTTTCGCTAGGTGGTCTTTAATAATATCTGGGCGGTTAGCATGAATGGTTCTGTCAGTATTAACCGGAAAGTCCCATAAGATGGTAACATCTGGACCATTAACCACTGGCAGAGGATGGTGTTCATACCAGTTGGTAGGTGTTTCTACGTGATAATGCTGACATATTCCCCAGTGCAAATACTCTCCAACCCTATCATGACGTCTCACATATTCACTCGGTGTCAATACCGGGCATCCCGAAACTAAGTGGTCGATGGTTTCAACAAACTGATCGCAAAATCTGCACTTAGGATCAGCTCCGTTCCTCAAGATGTTAGCTTGATAATTCCGCGTAAAGAGAGATTGATCTTGTGCTGCAACGATGAAGCCTACCGTCTCTGCCTTCAGTCCTGAACTCCTCAGCCACTGATGGGTTGCAACTTGATCTACACCAGCGTTTTGGCTTCGGAGAACGTACTGTCCATGCAGGGCTTTCTGGCTCCATCGTTGGAAAAGTTGATCCTGTCCATTTTTCTTGGCAGCTTCTTTTGCCTTTTTTGCCAATTTGGTGACAGGTATTTGTTCTGCTTCGACCATTGGATCTACCTTTAGCTCACGCTCAAAAGTATTAGATTCCTTGATAATAGAATGTAGTTTCTTACTAATTTCATGTCGATGGACTAGGGACAAAATCCGGTCATTTGTACATTCAAGATACTGTTTCATACCAATAATAGTAGTTTTAAACGACAGTTCTAGTAGTATGAGCCCCCGTCCCCCATTGCTTCTAGGCAAGTTGAGACGATCAACGTCAGCTTTGGGGTGGAGAATGCGATTGGATGTTAGTAATTTTCTAGTCTTTCTGTCCATTTTTTGGAGATCCGGGAGATTCCAATTGATTATAATGAAACTATATTGTACAATAGGGATCGCGAGAGTGTTGATAGCTTCAACTTGCGCGTCATTCAGTCTTTTGTACTTGAATATGTCTCTGCGCGTATTTGCAAGTTTATTACTATCAAAATTCTTTTGAAAGTCATTGCCTATAATTTTCCTCCACTCAACATAAGTCTGTTCCGTCAAATTTCTTGTGGGCATCCTTTGGGCTTTATAAAATGCTCGTAAAACGTTTTTGTAATCCTCTATGGACCATTTATGCCTTTTTGTCTTTTGAGTTGATGGTGTTGGAATCACTACAGGTTCAGGGTAAGGCGGATCCTGGTTCTGATTACCTTGTAGTTCATTTTTAGAGGGATTCATTCCAGTAGCAGATTTTTCGAAAACCCCAGCCTGGTTTCCTACTGAGAGACGCGACCCTTGGTTATCCGCGCGACGGCCGATGCGGCATGATCTGTTTCTTCTGGTTTCCATAAAAAGGGGGTTAACATTTTAACCTCACTGCCAAGAAGGCTGACTATTCCGCGCCAGATGCCACCTTGAATGTCGAGGTCACGCAGATAAACAGGTTTAACTCCGCCGGTCGTCAACCCGGTATTTCAAGGTCTCGGAGTGGGCTAACAGGTGCTACACCTTTCCCAAGGGTTACCTGGAGGTAGTTGTGGCAAAGGGTAACCTCATTCGCCCATGTCGAAAATCCACAACCGAATGCAGTTTATCGTCATACGCAGGACAATTATTATTATCATTATTATTATTATTATTATTATTATCTTAGTTTGTAGCATTTGCACAGGCTGTTCTTAATACCGCTTCGTTCCTCTTGGGCTAGCCACAACTAGCAGCCAAAGGCCATGAGGTTTCCTCCTTACATTTCTAAAACTTTTCTAAGAATCCTAGCTGTTCCTAATAAGGCTGTCTTTTGTATCATACCAATGTCTAACTCAATTTCTATCATGTCAGTCTATCTCTTGACATTTTTGCTTACATACCACAAAGCTCCAACAACAATTGGTACAACACGAGCATTCTTCAGTGACCAGAGCCTTTTTAATTCAATTTTCAGGTTTTGATATTTTTCAATCTTTTCCTGTTCCTTATCATGTACGCTACAATCTCCTGGTACAGCAACATCAATAATGATACAAGATTTGCTTTTCTTATTAACCACAATTAGATCAGGTCTTCTGGCCTCAATAACATTATCACACTGTATGTTAATATCCCAAATCAATTTCATGTCATCATTTTCAACTACTCCCTCCGGGCAGTGCTCACACCACTTCTCCTTCCTTTCAAGATCATATTTCTCACATAATTTCCAATGGATTAGTTTAGCAATGTTATCATGTCTCCTCTTGTAATCGCGTAGAGCAAGCTTTTTGCACTCACAAATTATATGCTGTACAGTTTCACCCTTTCACCACACATTCTGCACATCAGATTTTCTGTTGTTTTGTCGATCTTATGTTTAATATAATTTGTTCTTAGTGCCTGCTCTTGCGCCGCAAATATCGTTGCTTCTGTTTGTATTTTCAAGTCACTTTGGGCAATCCAATTCCAAGACAATTCTCTATTTACTTCTTCAGGCATTTCACGATCGAACTGCCCACACATTCTTTTTTCATGCCACTTAGATTTTAGTTTTGTTTGACTTTGTCTCTTAAATTCTTCTTTTTCTACTAAATTGACAGTTCTAATTATGCCCATTTTTCTTACACCTTTCAAAAGCAATTTATCTGACTCCCAAACATATAAACCTATGTTGTTTTACTCCAATCTTACACATGTTTCAATCCCAATCAGGCCTCTCCCCCCGTCTTTTCTTTTCAGGTATAACCGATCAACATCCCTCTTAGGATGTAGTGCCCCATACATCAATAAGGTCTTTCTTGTCGTTCTATCTAATTTCTTCAGCTCATCAACTTTCCAATCTATGATTCCTGCCCCATATATTAAGAGTGCAACTGCCCAAGTATTAATAGCTAGGATCATATTCTTACCATTTGATTTAGATTTTAACACCAACCTCAAACGTCTTTTATATTCAGATACTACCTTAAGTTCCATCTCTTTCTCTTTAATCTCATTTAACTCTAAAATTCCAAGATAGGTATACCCATTTTCATCTATCTCTTTCATAATATCTTTCGTGGGCAAATGAAATCCGTCACACTTAATCAACTTCCCTCTTCAAAATAATCACACCACATTATTTAAGCCAAATTATTATTATCAATAATAATATAATATTATATTATAATATTATTATTAATTATTAATTATTATTTTTATTATTATTTCTTGGATTATCTAACAATACAAATACCATCCTATGTATCAAATAACAAGATACTAATGATAATCATAAAGTCAGTCATTACCATCCAACCCTGCTCGCGGTAGCTTATGAGCACTAATCAGACCATTTTACTACCCTCAGCAGCCCAGGATGGCTTGAGCTACTAATTTTTGTTAGCTTTACATAAGACACCCGACGTCAATAGTCCCGAAAACAGTTTTCTAATTATTGATTTACTTTCCCAAAGTACTATCTTTTGGATTTCTCTGAATAACGCTTGGAGTCCTTCCTCATTATTAAACTCAAATATTTTTTGAATGTCTGTTTTCAGTTATTTCATTCCTTCACCGAGACATCCAACAACTTGGAACTGGTTTCACATTATAATCTCCCCGTCTTTCGCGTATCTCCAAACATAATTGTTCGTAGTTCTTAATCTTTTTTTCTCGTTTAGTGCGTCTGTTCATTTCGTTTGGACATTCCATATCGACTAGCAAAGTTGTTTTCTTCTCTCCGTCTTCTAAGGTAAGATTTGGTCTCCTCGTGGTGCAGTTCGTTCTCATTCGGTGCTCCCAATCCCAATACAACTTCTTGCCTTCAGTCTCAAACAATTTACCTTACCCGATCTAGTGTAAAGTTTTCCTTCCCTGGTAATTTTATTGTGACACCATCACTAGAGAGGTTGCCAATCAAGGCTAAAGAGCCCCCCACTACCCATGAGGCAGACTTAACCACACCGGAATTACTATTATTATTTTTTTTTTATTATTATTATTATTATTATTATTATTAATAATAATAATATTATAACTATTTTTCTTAAGTAAGTAATTTTGTTTTAGAACTTCACAGCACCGGGTTATTACCTATAACCTCGGGTACCAAGCCGCCACGGGTACATGTATGCTTCCTTGACGTTTCTCCTTATCTTCAAATATAAATATTTGAAGATATTGAGATGTGTAGAAGAAATTGTAAAAAAAGTAAAAATATGAAATAATATAAAAATATAACAAAAATGGTATTAAATTATCAGGTAAAAGTATTCAAATTGGGAATAAAAATTAAGGTAAAAAAAATTCATCAAAATTGATCTTCTATCAGATTGAAAGAGTTTAGAGGATATGGGCAGTACTATTTAACACTATTTTTTGTATTTCGATGAGTGATTATTTTCTTAGGATATCATTTACATATTTCTGCGTTCCCTTTTTAACTGTGCCAAGAGCCCCAACCATGACCGGAATTTTTTGTTTTCATTTTCCACATCCTCGACACTTCAATTTCAAGGTCTTTATATCTGCTGAGTTTTTTCATATTCTTTTACAGATACGTGTTTGTCAGATGGTATACTCATATCAATCATTTTACACGTCTTACTCAGCTTGTCCTTGATAACACTGTCCGGCCTATTAGCTTGTATGGTTCTCTCAGTTCTTATCGGGAAGTCCCATCGAATAGTCACGTTTGGCTTATCAAGAACAGGTAAAGGTCTATGCTCATACCACTTGTCCCCTGTTTCGATGTTATAGTGGTTACAGATTTTCCAGTGTATATATTGACCGACACGATTGTGTCTGTTGGTATATTCATTTGGTGCAAGGACGGAACAGCCTGAAATGAGAAGGTCAATGGTTTTAGTACTTTTGTTACAAAACTTACACTTCTTGTCTGCACCATTATGAATCACATTCGCCTGATCGTTCCTCGTAACGAGTGCTTGATCTTGAGCAGCGACAATAAACCTTCCCGTCTCTGCCTTCAGACCAGCACTTCTCAGCCAGTGATGAGTGTCTTCTAAATCAACAGCAGCTTTTTAGCTTCGAAGTGCGTATTGGCCATGCAATGGTTTTGACTTCCAGGCATTGCCGATAACCTTCTTTCCCTTCTTTCTTGCTATTTTTTTCAATTTGTCGGTCTTCCCAGTATTCTTCAATTCCCCTTTTACCTCAATTTCCAAATCAAGGTCAAGCTTGATCCGATTGCATTCGTCAACACCAAGGCTCTTGTACACATTCTCCTGTTCCAAATCTTTAATCATTGTTTCCTCATCAAGTCTAACATTGTTAGTCGTCACTAGTTTGCCTTTTATAAAAGTAGTTTTGGCGCACTTACTTAACCCAAACACCATGCCGATATCATCTCTGAAACCTTTCACTATCCTCAACAGTCCTTCAAGTTCATGATTATCTTTTGCGTACAATTTCATATTATCCATGAAAACAAATGGGAGATTTTTTATACTCTATCTTATATCCGTATCTGGAAGAGTTCAGTTAAAGTAATAGAGGTATTAGTGAGACGCAGAAGAGTAGTGGAAATAGCGAGTCTCTCTGGAAGATCCCTCTGTTATTAGTGATGCTATCACTAGTCAATGTACCATTTTCAAACGTAAGAATTAAACATGTCTTCCAATTTTTCATATTGTGTTTCAGAAAACCAATAACTTTGGGTGATACCCTAAATAATTTTGAAGACTTAAGGATCCAGTCGTGTGAAACGCTATAAAATGCTTTTTTGTAGTCAATCCATGCACATGTCAATTTACTTTGGGTTTTTTTGCAATTTTCAAGAAGCATTTTGTTTATTAGCAATGGACCCTTGCATCCGAACGATCCGCGTCTGCATTCTTTCTGTTCAAGAGGAAAAAGGTTGTTTCGCTCCAGGTGTATATACGTTTTGTCGGTCATGACTGATGTTAAAAGTTTGTATGCTGTCGACAGACATGTAATCGGCCGGTAATTTTCGGCATCGCTCCTTTCATTATTCTTGACCAGTAAATATGTTGTTCCTTGGAACAACCATTCAGAGTTTTTTTCAGGTTTATGCATAATTTCATTCAGTAGGACTGTGAGTTTTGCATGGGACGAAGATAAAACATTTAACCAAAAGTTCGGAACTTTATCGATTCCAGGTGACTTCCAGTCGCTGTGCCTTTACTTGCATAATTTGCTTTAACTCTTCTTTTACACTAGAGATGTATCTGGAATTTACGATCTTATACGTCCTTACAACCTTTTTAGCTTTTCTTGTTTTTGGTTTGCTATTTCTTTCAAATTCAGTTAGTATTGACATCTTACTTCTTAACGTTTCGATTTCACTTTCAATGCGAGCTTTCTATTTTGGTTTTTTACGTTGGTTTTGTCTTCTTGGTCTCTTAGTCTTAACTCCAAGTTTAATTTCGATAGTTTGTCCACTAGCATACAAAATAGTGTTGAGATCGTCCATATCTAGGTCAATATCATCACAGAGATACTGTTTAATCAAGTTTGCCATGGTTAAAAATTTTCCTGTGATTTTTTCACTTTTATCTTCGTTAGGCTCCCACATTAATCTATACATATAGCCTTAACATTTGCTATATTTTCAAGAAACTCATTTTTAAAACCATTCAACTCATCTTCATCAATATTTCCCTTAGTGTCACGATTCTTTCCTGTTTCTTCGTTACAACTAGTTTTGGCGTTAATTCTCCGAGGGGGCATGCTAGCATTATTATCAGTCGTGTCATATCTTACATTTTGGTTACTGGTAGCTACTTCAAATTCCTCTTCAGAACCTTGATCAATTGGAATGTCATCCAGCGCTCTTAACCGATTTTCTTCCAGACCAGTTCTTAAGTCATCACCTACCCTAACATCAACATCTCTAGCATCTATCTCCGCAACATCAGCTCTTACCATATCTTTCATTTCATGAAGTTCAAATTCAGTTAATCTCTTTTTATTTAACATATCACGCCTAACTTTTGTTAATCTATTTCCGTCAAAGTTTATTCTCACTCCCAGCTTACGGTTTCTCCAAATAATAAAAGTCTTTTCAATATGACTCCCATCTGGTTTTTGTAGAGAAATGTAGAAAGCATACATCACTTCTTTATAATCCTCTCTGCTCCACCTTTGGGGTTTTTCTTTAGCTTTTTTCTGAGATGGTGTATGTCTATTTGGGCCAGCTGATAGGTTTTCTTGTGCATGGTTACCAATAGTGTTTCAATGAACGAGGTTGCCAATTCAGTAGTAAATTTTTCGACCCCAAACTGGTTCAGCTCCCTTGGGGTATGCGTCCCTTGGTTACCCAAACGACGAACGATGTGGTATGATATTTTACTTCGAGTTTTCATAATTTTCATAGGGTGCATTTTAGCCTTGCTGCCAAGGGGGTGAATATTCCGTACCAGATGCCACCTGGTATTTCAAGTTCAGATTTATAATTATTATCTTTAATTTTTCTTTGCATTTCTTTTTCCTTCACCATTAGTGCCGAATCCAATCCTGATTCTTGGGCTCTAATGGGCAGTCATCATCTGTTTCATTGTTAATACTTTTCGTAGGATGTGGGCAGATCCTAGTAGAGCAATCTTTTGCAATTCGGCAACGTTGATGTTTCCAGGAACTTTGCTGATTTGCTTGTCAGTGCCTTTCTTGATTACTCCTAGTGCTCTGATCACAACTGGCACAATTAATGTCTTCATTCCCCGCATTCTTGTAATCTCAATTTCCATATCTTTATACTTATAGAGTTTCTCTGCTATTATTACTATCATCATTATTATTTTTATTATTATTATTATTATTATTATTATTATTATTATTATTATTATCCAACAATCTCTTAGTCTCAGATGTCAAATGCCCGGTTTATCACGTTGATCATCGGGCCATGACACACAGCCTTAGATGTTCAACACATATCGTAGGGTTCTAGCTGTGCCGAGCAAGCATGCTTTTTGCAATGTTCCAAAGTAGATGTTCTCACTAACATGACTTAGCCACGATCGAAAATTAGTGAAAATGGTTACTAGTGCACCGGTGATAACTGGGGCAACTGGTACGTCTTTACAGTTCCATAGTCTCTGAATTTCCCATTTTAGGTCTTGATGCCAATCCAGTTTTTCTCTTTCTTTTTCTATAACCCGTGTGTCGAAGGGACATGAAATTTCATGTCCATTATTCTTATTACAACATTTCCTTATCTTGCATATTTATACAATTGCTTGCCGGGTCATCCCAGTGACCTAAGGCGAGCAAAGGTTTTAGAGTAAACCCACACACGACATTTTGGTAAAAAAATTATAGATTCGTATATTTTAAAAAATTGTACGAGTATAAAAATACATATATGTAAAAATATAATAATTTAATTTAATTGATAGAAAATGAAATGCAAAATATATTTTTCAATTTAATATTCGTGAAAAGTTATAAACATATGAGTGAAAAAATTCATATATATATAAAAAATCTGTAAGTGGAAAGACACTTTCACTGAATGTGTGAAGTACTGGTTAAACTTACTCCTTCCCTTCTAGGTAAGTACAGATGATCAACATCAGCTTTCGGGTGAAGTGACCAGTTCGACGTTAATGGTTCGCGTGTTTTTCTATCTATTTGCTGTAGATCAGATATATTCCAATTAATAATGTTAAAACTATACTGCACAACTGGTATGGCAAGGTTATTGATGGCCTCTATTTGATTCTTTGAGTTCAACTCTGAACCTGAGTTATTTAGTTCATCTGAAAGAGGTATGAGGGAAATACAGAAAAGAAGTAGGGACAGAGAGTCTCCCTATTAGATACCTCGTTTGATTTTGATAAAATCAGATTCACTCATACCGTTTTTGAGTATCCAGTCGTAGGGACCACTATCAAACGCCTTTCGGTAGTCGATCCATGCAGTACTCATATTTCTTTTTACTCCTACCGTTTTCTAACAACATTCTGTTAATTATCAATTCATCTTTTCATTCTTAAAAATTCCTTCTACATCCTTTTTGTTCCTCTGGAAGGATTGAATTATTTCAAAACAAAACATGTACTCTTTCAGATATTACTGAGGTTAGAATTTTATAAGTTGTTGTAAGGCAGGTGATTGGCCTGAAGTTTTGGGTTTCAGGCCAATCACCCTGGGTTTCTTTACACTTTGGCAATAAATAAGTTGTCCCATCAGTAAGCCAGTCAGGGATAATTTCAGGATTTTGCATCAAATCATTGTAAGATATTGTGAGAGAATCATGCAACTCTGTTAAGGAATTCAACCAAAAATTTGGTATCTAGTTCTGGAGATTTCCATTTTTGGGTCTTCCTAGTGGCAGACTGCAGTTCTTCGATCGTTATTGGTTCCCATTCTTGTTCATTAACATCAGACAATCTTTTTTCCTCTCTACCTATCCATTCCGTTTTAGAGTTAAAATTCTTTCCATTAACCCCATATACTCTTCAAGAACTCTTCTATCTTCGGTGGCTCTTCAATTTGAATCTTGCTTTTTCCTGTAAAACTTCTTTGTGTCAGTCTCAAAAACCTTGCTTTGTCTGTAAAATTTGTTTCTTTTATCGAATCGCCGTAATCTTTGTGCTTTTACTTGCATTTTTTGCTTAAGTGTTTCTTTTGTCGTAATAATAGAGTTCAAATCGTTAATATTGTACTTATTTTTAAGCTTTCTACTCTTCCTGGTCTTAACATTAACACTTTTTGACATTTCATCTAATACTGATATTTCTGCCCGCAGAAAATCAACTTCTCTCTGAATTTTCACTTTCCATTTTGGTGGTTTGTTCACATGTGGCTTCTTTTTGGTTTTGATTTTAACACCTGCACGAAGGGTTATTGCTTTGGCAGTAGAGTACATAAGATTATTAAGCGTCGTCATATCTTTATCAGTGTTTTCTACAATATTTCTCAGCGCAACATTATAGAGTGTAATTGTAGTTGTTGTTATACTGTTCAAGAATAGTTTAGGGAGATGTTCTCTTTCAGACATTGGCATGTTTTCAGTTTTGCTTAACTCTCTATACTCTCGAATACTTTCATGCGCTGTTTCAATTTTCTCCTTGTTCTCGTTAATAAATTCATTTGAATTCTCATCATGCGTCTGGTTTCTAATCTGATTTATCATACTCTCTATTTCATCATTTGTTAATTTAACGACTCTGGCAACTGGCTCAACCAATTCATCAGCATTATCTTCATTTATTTCTGATTCTACTTCATACACATCGTCTCTATTTATACTGACATCTGCTCTAACTTGTTCGATTTGTGCATCATTCAACTTCTCATTGTTAATAATGTCTCTTCTCACATTCCCAAGCGTATTAACATCAATATTAGCGCGACAATAATCTCCAACTAATTGTCTCCATAACAAATGCATTCGTTCCCTTAAATGTCGTTGTGGTCTAAGTTAAGCGGTGTAAAAGGTTCTAAAATTCTTATAATCCTCAGTAGACCATTTGTTTCTTTTTTCGTTCTGAGGTCAGAAAGAAAAAAGAAACACCACAGGTTCAGGATTAGGAATTATCTGGTTATGATAACCTTGTGGATCATTTGTTGAGGACCTCATTCCAGTAGCAGACTTTTCGATCTCAAGGACGCGGTTTACCAAGGACGTGACCCTTGGTAAACCGCACGACGGCCGATGCGGTATTAATTATTTCTGGTTTTCGTCATTAAAAGAGGGGGTGCATTTTAACCTTTCTGCCAAGGTACTGGATATTCCGTGCTAGATGCCACTTGGTACTTTATGTCCACACGGTATGTCCACGTGGACAAACTTAACTCCGCCGGACGTCAACTGGGGATTTCATGGTCTCGGAGTAGGCTAACAGGTGCTACACCTTGCCCAAGGGTGACCTGGAGGTAGTTGTGGCAAAGGGTAATCTCATTCGCCCACGAAACTCCACAACCCGATGCAGTTTATCGTCATAGCATTCAGTAATAGTAGTAGTTGTTGTTGTAATAGTAGTAGTAGTAGTAGTAGTAGTAGTAGTAGTAGTAGTAGTAGTAGTAGTAGTAATAGTAATAATAGTAGTAATAGTAGTAGTTAGTAGTAGTAGTAGTAGTAGTAGTAGTAGTAGTAGTAGTAATAATAATAGTAGTAGTAGTAGTAGTAATAATAGTAGTAGTAGTAGTAGTAGTAGTAGTAGTAGTAGTAGTAGTAGTAGTAGTAGTAGTAGTAGTAGTAGTAGTAGTATTTGTTCCTCTTTCATACTCTGTGATAANAGTAGTAGTAGCAGCAGTAGGAGTAATAATAATAGTAGTAGGAGTAGTAGTAATAATAGTAGTAGTAGTAGTAGTAGTAGTAGTAGTAGTAGTAGTAGTAGTAGTAGTAGTAGTAGTAGTAGTAGTAGTAGTATTTGTTCCTCTTTCATACTCTGTGATAAATTTATTCATCCCACGTGCCATACTTTTTAATAACGGTAACTGTAAAACCGGAAAAGATTCTGTATTCTAACAGGCAGAAGGCTTTACTATTTGTATGGGTGCAGAATAATTTAGGATGAAATTATTATTGTTGTTCTTAATAATTATTATAACGCAGCTGTTGTAGTTGTTTGTATCCTGTATATACAATAAAGTCTATATAAAGTACGTGGAAACAAATAAAATGAAAATATAAAAATTTTTATTACTATGAATATATATGTGTGTACGTGTGTATGTGTGGACGTGTATGTGTAAATATGTCAATACAAAAATGTATAAAAATAGAAATAACTAAATATCAAACAAAATTTTCAGAAACCAAATAGACTAACCTGTCTTTCTGATACACCTAACGGTTT
Organism: Morbakka virulenta; assembly: GCA_003991215.1. Classification (NCBI taxonomy): domain Eukaryota; kingdom Metazoa; phylum Cnidaria; class Cubozoa; order Carybdeida; family Carukiidae; genus Morbakka; species Morbakka virulenta. The sequence goes on along the minus strand of RDPX01000581.1, from coordinate 192,589 downwards.
CCTCATAAAAACCCAGTTAACAGCCTCATAGCAATTTGGTGTAGTAACCGATCCATTGTAGTAATAGAAGTCCATTTCTTTGCTTATAAATTCGTCGAGTGATACAGATAAATTTACAGGTCGTTTTGCTAATGACGAAATGACAGATATTTTAAAGTAGTAAAATCTACAAAACCCAGATGTATGGCAAAAAATGACTGAAAACGAAAGTTGTATCAAATCTCCTCAAATACAAAATACACGTGAGAAAAACTGTAATCCCTTCACAAGTAAGGGATCTTTCTTAAATGTACCACCACCAATTATACACCAAATAATAAGAATAGAACCGGTCGTTTCACTACAAAGTGGTAAAAATGTTAAAATGAAAAAAGTCAAACTAGAAATAAAAAGATATGAGAAACTAAACTAAACAAGACGAATCCGTACCAAATTTTTTAAATGTAAAAGAAACCCATAAAAACTAAAATTTTAGATAGCCTATTACAAATTATAATTATCGATAGTTTAAAATTAACCAAATAAATAAATATGCACGTAGAGAGAGGGGGGGGGATGCCTTCCAAATATTTTTGTAGAATATTTTCACCTTTTTATTCAAAACTCGACAAGATTAAATAAGAGGCCATAACAAAATCAAAAAGTACAAAAAGTACATATGATCAATCTGTCACGAAGAAGAAAGGAAGAAGGAAAAAAGAAGGAAAAAGGAAAAGAGAAAAAGGAACGCAGAAGGAAGATGGAAGGAAGAAGAAAAAAGGAAGAAGGAAAAAGGGATTTGGAAGAAGGAAAAAGGAAGAAGGAAAAAGGAAGAATGAAAAAGGAAGAAGGAAAAAGGAAGAAGGAAGAAAGAAGAAGGAAGAAGGAAGAAGGTAGATGAAACAAGGAAGAAGGGAGAGGGAAGAGGGCACAAGGAAGAAGAAAGATAAAAAGGAAAATGGAAGGAAGATGGAAGAAGGAAGAGGAAAGAAGTAAGCGNAAAAAAGGGAAAAGGGAAGATGGAAGACGAAAGACGGAAAACGGAAGAGGGAAGGGGAAGGGGGAAGAGGGAAGAGGGAAGAAGGAAGAGGGAAGAGGGAAGAGGGAAGAGGGAAGAAGGAAGAAGGAAGAAGGAAGAATGACTGTTGTTTTGATGCAAGATGGCTCATTGTGCTATGGCTTAGTATTCAAGGAGAGAAAATATCTCTCTTCAAACTGTGTAGACTTGGGACGGGACCCTGTGTTAGTCCGAAAAATACTCAAAGAAACCAGAAACAGTACGATTAAAAAACTAAAGTTTTGTTTTAACAATTACATAATGTTCTTGCTTAATTTTAACCTTCCTATTTGGCTCCTTACATATTCATTTTTCAGTATTTTTTATCCTGCTTTCTTATGTCTTGCACCTTTACTTACTTGCTTATTTCTGTCCTCCGTTCTTTTGTCATTGGCACTAGTGGATCTTGGCATTAATGGGTCCTAGCATAACTATTACCATTACTGCATCTAAAAACATGTATATGTATATATATATATGTATATATATATATATATATATATATATATATATATACATGCATAACTCATAAATAGATGCAGTGATGGTAATAGTTATGGGAGGATGTAAGTATGTATGTCTATGTATGTATGAATGTATGTATGTATGTATGTATGTATGTATGCCTAGAGCGTGAACGGTTAAGGCGTAGATTGCGCAAAGGCTGGGAGAACAACCTCGGTGAAGGCACAAAGACCTGGAAGTGTGACAAATGTGATCGCATTCTTCTATCAAAACCTTGCTTTGTCAATCATTTGAAGCCATATGCCAAATCAAGGCCACTTTCTACTCTCCCTCCAAGCCCATACAATCTGTCCTGTGTGATGTGTGGCAAGGTTTAAAAAGCAGCGCCAGGTCTCAGAAGACACATGGCTGTACACAGACTTTGCTTCACTGATGCATTCCTGGTCATCGTTTGACTGTCATCACGTAACGTATCTACGGGTTTGTAGACGTCTAAGTCTAATAATTTAAATAAAAAAACAATAAAAAAGTAGTTGTAACACGAAGAAAATATTAAACAATGTGAGCTTGTTTTAGCTTACCGTCTGATGTATTGACAACTTTAGGCAAGTGAGGAATGAGTTTTGCTAAAGTAGGATTATCTTCTGAAGTTATCTAAAAAATAAGGAGGCTTTTCGATAAAAATTTCTCATCAAACTATGAAATGAGCGAGAAGCCGTGGCTTAATGATTAGTTCAGTTGCACCGTAACCAAGAGTTTCCGGGTTCGATTCCCCGAGCGGGGAAAGAGAATCTGGAACTTTACGAAAGAAAAACCCATTGGTTGACGTCAGCAGGGGCATCTACACAAGAGATGCCTCACTGCTAAAACAACAGTCCATGTGTAGGGCACCGTCTTAGCCCCAGTTATCGGGGATAAATGACGTTAAAAAACGTAATGTTTGTGACAAATCTGAACTTCCGTGATACACAAAATTAAACAGTCAACGGATGTACACTCAGTATAGTAGATGTAAATTTCACAATGACACGGTATGCAAGCAAGCGTTAATAATAGTAAAAATATGGATGGATTGGCAACATTATTTTTCAAAACATTCATCAAAAACCAATCGACTCAAAAGCTATTTCTCAAATGTTTATAAAACGTGGTATTCAATTTTGTTTTTCAATTCATATAACTCCTTTCCAAAATCTGAAAACATAATGATGTGTGATGAGTTCGAAAATGAGTTCAAGTCTTGAATTTTTCAGTTAATGTTCCATTGGAATTTTTAGTCGTTCTTGGACTCTTTCACAAAAATGTACCTCTATTGGGTACACATGAAATGGATCAGTTCGCATAATACCCTAAATTTTCCTAAATTTCTATGTAATTTTCAGAAACGCTCTACGTTATACATGCATAACATTCTATAAACTTCTAAAACTGTTTTAAAAATTTGCAAGTTTATTCAAAAATATACTTCAAGTCATTAAAACAATCTAAACATTTTGAGATAAATTCCGAGAAGTCTGGAACCTTGCTACAAAAGCATGTCATCTATTTACATTGGTAAGCTACTATTTCTGTATTTAGTACTAGCTGAGAAACTATTTTAATATTGATATTCAAAAGGTACGAATTTATTATTCGGGCTAAAAGTCGGTAAATGGTTTACGTTAAGGGTCATTCAGTTAAGATTCGACTTTGCTGAGGTAGAAGGGAAATACTTTGTTGAAACATAGAGGTACAGTTTCCTGCCAAAAATCTATGTTCTGTCCTGTACCAGTTGGTGCGTGTTCATTCAGCGGTACTTTTGTGCGCTGGCTGTTTTTTCAAGCTACGGGCATGAAAATTGGCACGAATCAAGCTTGGCGAAAATAATTAAGGTGCTATTAATTATGTAATTATCATCCCAGTAGTTAATGAGTTATTAGGTAATTAGTAGATGCATATTCATATTTTTCAAGCTAGCGGCACAAAAATTGGCATGAAGATATGTCTTGCTAATACACACATTTTCATGGAAAACATATATTCATAGTCATGTATATTGGCTAATTGTTGAGTAATTGGAAGTGGTAATTATATGTTGCTCATGAAACAAAACTTTGTTATTTGAGTAATAATCTCCCCCGTTGAACGTGTGTCAGTATATATATATATATATATATATATATATATATATATATATATATATATATATATATATATATATATGTGTGTGTGTGTGTGTGTGTATGGTAAGTGTAATTTCTTGGCCGAACTTTACATTTACAATCTACTGAACCTAATGTTTTAGCTGCAAATCGTAATAAACGGAATTATCATTACAATTATTTGTTACAATTAATACCCTGCGGAGCTCAGTGTTTTACTTGGAACTTCAGTAAATACAGCACAAGTATCACATTTCTAACATCAATTTGTTGAAGGTTTGAAACAAATAGGCAGTGGAAGGAAATGTGGGAGGAGGAGGGTCAGTTTTGAAGTGGGGGTTTTACATAACATGCTGGTTGAGAACAGTATCACAATTCCAAAAGAGTGCTGTTGAAAATTTAGAAAAAAAGATGACAGTGGTTGAATTATGGGAGGAGATGGGTCAGGTACTGTTATACCAGGTTTTAGTCTGCACTCACTTTTGATAACCAATCTAGCCACACTCATAACTCAGCTGAACTATAATATATCAGTCCCAGTAGCAGAATCTCCAAGCGAGCCAGCAGGACAACTACCCTCTTGTTAATACCTGATGAACACCAAGGGAAAAGTACTAGTACGAGGGTCGTCAATTCCTAGCTGGAAAATAATAGGTATAACTGAAAAAAACATATGGATGATTGAGAGGTTATGGGCATAACTGACAAACTCTAGAGAAGATTGGTGATATGGCAAAACTGAAAAACAGAAATGTAGAGATGATTTGAGGAATATGGAATAATTCAAGAAAATAAACAATGGATACAATTGACAAAATAATGAGATGTTTGAAATATGGTGTGTATAACTGACAAAGTTAACGAGATAATTGGAAGCGCAATAAAATAAATATAAGTGGTAGAATAAGGCAATAATTGAAAAAAATATCAAGATGATTAACAGATTATGTGCCTAATAAACAAAAATGTAGAAAAGAATGGTGGATCAAGGTATAATTGACTAGAATGTAGAGAATGGTGGATTATGAGCATAATTGACTAAAATGTAAAGATAAATGGTTGATTATGCGCATAATTGAAAAAAATATAGAGAAGAATCGTGGATTATGCGAATAATTAACTGCAATGTAGATAAGAATGGTGGATTAAGCGTATAATTGACCCAAAGGTAAAGAGAAATGGCGGATTATGCGCATAATTGACTAAAATGTAGAAAAAAAAATTATTATGGGCATAATTGACCAGAATGTAAAGAGACTAAATGGAAAAATATTAGTAAGTCGGTCGTCTATTACCAGTAGCCAAACAATGGCGGATTGTGAAAATATTTAGTTCATCAAGCAATCTTTTTCACCACTTCCCTTTCATAAAATTAAAAACGGTCATTTATACCAAGTTGTGATTTTAAAAAATATCATGTAATCACCACTAACCTCAAACGGTGTTCCAAGGACAAGAAGGCCATCTGTTTCCAACAATGCATCTTTAATGTTAGAATATTTTGTGTTGTAATGAATGAAATGTATCTACAATAAATGATAACCTGTGACTATATAAATTCACGTACCTTTATCCTATAAGTAACCTTATGTATGAGACTTCTTAATGTACAACCAGACAGAATAAAATAGGAGGTAAAAAATAAAAACAAGAATAAAAAGGACATAAAAAATATCAAGAAAACGGAGTTTGAAAATACAAGACAATAAGGCAAGAGGAAAAATAAGGGGCAACAAGGAAGGAGAGAAAATAAGAGGCAGAAAAAAAGAGGTAAAATAAAAGACAACAAGGCAAGAGGAAAAATAAGAGACAACGGGGCAAGCAGGAAAATAAGAGGCAACAAGGCAAGAGGGAAATTAAGAAACAAAATAGAAGACAGAAAATAAAAGGCGAAACAAAAAGTTGGAAAATAAAAGACAAGAAAACATGAGGATAAATTAAGGAAAAATTTGAGAAAGGCAAGGAGGAAAAAAATGCTTTGTACAGTGAAAAAGAAGGAAATGGCAAAATAAGGTATGAGAAAAGTGCAAGGAAAAGGTGTGAGAAAAGTGCAAGGAAAAGGTGAGAAAAGTGCAAGGAAAAGGTGTGAGAAAAGTGCAAGGAAAAGGTGTGAGAAAAGTGCAAGGGAAAGGTGTGAGAAAAGTGCAAGGAAAAGGTGTGAGAAAAGTGCAAGGAAAAGGTGTGAGAAAAGCAAAAGAGGAAAAGGAAGGTAAAACATGATAAACGCGAAAAACGATTAATGGGAATAGAATAGAAAGAAAGAACAAGAAAATAAAGTGAGGTAAAGAAAGAAAGAGCAAAAGAGAGGAAAAACGACAAAAAAAAGGAGACTAATTTGTGTGTGTGCAAATGGCAGGAACGTAAAGAGGCGTAGAATGGAGTGGGATTAAAACTGGTTCTACGGAAGGTAGGCATAAGTTCATAATTTGGACCAGCTTCTTTACAAACTATGAAATAACTAGTTAAAACGATCCCTTATCTGGAGCTGGAACAACAATCTATTTGAAAACCAAAACATGCGGAAAAATCACAAATTATTTAGATCTTGGCTTTTTGGGGTTTTTTTAACCGTTTTACGCAGTGTGGATCGTCAACAACCAGGAAAGACGGATACAGGAAGAAATAATAAGGAAAGAGTAAAATAAAAACAAATGCCAAAATATGTCATCTTCTCAACCTTGCAAAGTGTGCACGAGAACAAACGAGGAAAGGCACATTGCTTTAACAGCTGTTGTTTTATGATAACAACTCACGACTGTCTTTGTATTGGTGCCATGCCTAGAATAAGAGCGAAAAATACAGACCAGAAATCTGTTATTTTCCTGTTTAGTGACGAAGGCAAAAACAACAATAAACAAGTGTTTCGTATGTGCTAGTATTTGGTACTCCTTTTTATTGATGTGTTGCTGTCTGCTTCGACCACCAAACCGCAGTTTTTGAAGTTCCCATTAAAACAAGGTTAAACAATATTTAAACAGAACAACTAAGGTTGGTTCAGCATAACTTTTTATTTGCTCTGTCCAATATTTCATCTCTTTGTGCGAACAGCATGTGCGTCAATTTGTATATTAGCTTCTGGTCTTTTCTGTCTGTACTTTGTGTATTTACGTCCTTCTTTCAGCTTCTTCTAGCTTTTCTTTTTCTTATGTCTACGTCACTCAGATTTCTTTCTACTTAAACGTCATTTGCATCATGCCAACAAAATATAGCTACTTTTCTTCCATGTCTTTTCTTCACTATTTACCCTCACTCCTTTTAGCTGGGATAGAAACGTACGAATATATGTCTGTGCATCTGTGCGTCTGTCTGTACACGTCTACGTGTGCGTTTGCCTCTGTATCATAGGGCAGGAGGCGGTAGGAAAGGGGGCCAATAACATCCCTGAATTTTAATCAACCAAAATTCGAGCAAATGTGACGAGATATTTGGAAAATCTAAGGAGGAAAAATACATTAGGAAAAAAAGCTAAAAAACTAAAATACGAACCCATTAACAAACGTAATCCGCCCACCGCATGACATCCAGCAGCCAACATTTTCACACAAAGGACCAATGTAAACAAATTGCTGATAGCTTTGGGAGAGAAGTAATACTTTGACTAGTGTGTTCTGGGTAGCCTTACACGAATGCATCGAATTTTGCAGATATCTTGAACTCTATAACTTTAATTTTCAGTATCATTGTGTCTGTGATCATTTGCCTAATGGAATTTTGTGGCATGACAATGCCATGTGAACTATAACATTGAAGGAAGGTCACACTTCACTCAGACCATTACCTAACATTGTTCATTACACTGGAGGGAAAATGTTTCAGTAAATTTTGAGTTGCATTGGATTTTTCAACTGATTCTGTCCGAGTTTTAGACGCTGATTTCATATCTGAAGTTAGTTTTTCTCTACAAGCTCTAGTTTCTATGCAATTTTAGTTAATGACATTGTACAAATGTGAACTTGCGTGAGCCATATATAAGCATTTTCACGTCCATGTATATAGATAACTTCTAATATTTTGATATCTTCTGCTACCTATGTGGATGCTGCACACTCAATCGTCAAAGACGAAAGATTACCCCGTTCGTCAAGCTTGCCCACAAGCAATATTTTGAAGTTCATCTTAGTAAGCAAGAGAAGCAATGAGTTCCTCATGTTGTGTGCCACAATTGTGAGGAAATGCTTTGAGGCTGGACCAAAGGAAAACGCAAAGGTCAGCCCTTTGGAGTAACAATGATTTGGTGTGAACCCATCGACCATGAAACTGATTGTTATTTCTGCATGGTAAACACAACCGGTGTTAGGAAGAAAAATCGAAATAAGATTACGTATCCGAACATTTCCTCAGCTAAATGGACTGCTCCACACTCTAAAGAAGTTCCTGTTCCAGTTTTCAAAGGCTTGCTTTCATTGGACGATGAAGGCATTAGACATGACACAAACAAGCAAGACAGTTGTGACAGTGAATTGTCAGAAAAGTGTTTACAATCGGAGGACTGTTCTTCAGACAATGAACCTTTCCCCGTCCCCAAGCCTCTTCTGCGGGCTGAACTGAATGATTCAGTGCGGAATTTGTGTCTTTCAAAGAAAGCAGGAGAGGTTTTGGCATCAAGATTACAAGGCAGAAATCTTGTTGATCACTCTGTTAAAGTATCATATTTTAGAAATCGAGACCAGCTTTTTGTTGCCTTCTTGTTCCGACGACAAACAGTTTGTTTACTGTCATGGCATCCCAGGGCTTCTCAAAGAACTGGGAGTACCTTACTATAGTCCTGCGGAATGGAGACTTTTTAGACAGTTCAAAACGTAGTCTAAACTGTGTTCTTTTACATGATGGCAATGTTTATAGAGCAGTACCTGTCGGTCATTCAGTGCATTTGCGGGACGACTATGACGATATGAGAATGGTCATGGATTTATTAAAGTATCAAGAGCACAATTGGATCATTTGTGTAGACTTAAAGATGCTCAACTTTCTTCTTGGACAACAGAAAGGTTTCAAGTTTCCCCTGTATGTGGGACAGCCAAGCACGAGACAGGAATTGGGTCCAGAAGGACTAGCCTGTTCGTGGCACCCAAATATCATAAAATACCCAATTGTAAACAGAGATAAGATTATCTTTCCTCCTCTTCATATCAAATTAGGTCGGATGAAGGAATTTGTCAAGGCACTGGAAACCGAAGGTGAATGTTTCCAACACATCATCACAGCTTTACCAGGATCGTGGAAGAAGGGCGCTGGGACAAAAGTATGATGGCTGACTACTGCTGGAGCTTTAAAACAGATTGCGTTCATTAAGTGTACAAACGCAAAAGTTAAAAACGCAAATTCCTGCCTGAATAAAATACACAAAGAAATTGATGTTCTGAAGGATGCTAATCTAACTTGGGATAGACACTGATGTTTTCTAAGAAAGGCTATCAGAAAATATGGCACAACCAACAATAGTGTAATTTACTCTACGATCACATTTTAATGTTCTGTTTCTTTTGCCTTAATAAATATACATGACTTTCACGCCGTTTTAAAATTAAATTAAACAAAAGAATCGTGGCTGATATTGCAATTTCCTATATGAACGAAAATTTTAAAAAATAAATAAAAATGTCAAATTGCATAAAATCTCTAGCTTGCAAACAAAAACCGACTTCAGATCTGAAATCTACACACTCAAAGTGGATATAGAAAAGTCTTTTTTTTTTAATGTTACAAAATGAGTGTTCCCCGGCGTTATCACAAGGAAGACACCCAGGAATTCCATTTCGTGTGTGGGCTTTCCATGTTTTTAAACATGTAAGACCACTTCAGCTGGCAAATCTGATCAATTATAACTGAACATGCAAAAAAAAAACCCCGCATAACAACGCCATTAATAGTGGTATATCTTACCGCAAAAGGATATGCAATGCCATCTACAAGATGTTCGGATCCTTCACTGCTATTTGATCCCCAGTGAAAATGGAATTGAAAAGGCTGAAATTTTCCGGCTATCATGGGATAAAATTTTTTATAAAAACAAATAGAACACACGTAATGGGATCAGATTACAAATAACTGCAGTATTTAAGTCAACATCTTAGTAAAAATCATAATTATAGTGGTAAAAATAATACTGATTACAATAACAATATTACAGAGTAATTTACTACTCATCAAAGTCATGCCACGTTTTGGTAAAGCAGTACGTGAACATCGAAGAACACTCTGGAATAGCAGAGAAGAAACAAGAGCTGGGGTTCAGTATCGTTAGCTAAAGAAAATGCGAATTACGGTAAAAAAGGTAATCAATGGATTGTTGACTGTCATCTCGAAAAGACTGATTTATTTTTTGGCTTAAGAAGGTGCTGACTGTTAAACTCTTAAGAAAGACTATGTAGTGGACTCACATTAATTGCTCTTGTCTCACGTTAAAAACAGAACCCTGAACAGAACCACTGGCCAACATCCATTGTGCCAATTGTCTGTACCATAATGATAATGGCTATAATAATAATCATCATCATCGTCATCATCATCATCATCATCGTCATCATCATCATCATCATCTTGCGACCACAGCCAAGATAGAATTCACCTTTCCAGTATACCCAATCGTTCATAGCTGTTAGAAGGTCTCCCTTGGCGATGGCGGTGTCCCTGCATATAATAATAATAATAATAATAATAATAATAATAATAATGATAATAATAATCACTTGGGTGTGATGCATGCACCCAGTTTACCCTTATCGGGCTGGTAGTCGGATGGGTTTGCTGGGGTTTTTACCCCTGAGTCCCCCATGGGCTCGTATTGCTCCACCACTCAATAATAATAATAATAATAATAATTTCTTTACTTACTCCATTGGAAACAATCCGTTGTGACGTCATCATATTGACATAGGTGTTGATTAGTGCCGACAAACTTCACCGGCGGAAGAGTAGATTTCGAATATAAATCGACTGTAGCTTAGCAGTTGGCAAGACAAGGGACTTGTTCAAAAAGGTGAAGAACCTCAGAGGTGAAGTCAAGCACAAAAGAAACGGACTCGGAGATTCACAGGGCACTTTACTAACGGAGCAGGAGCAAGTTAAAAGTAGATGGAAGCAGTATACCGAAGAACTAAACAAAAGAGACGAAAGCATAGAAGGCACATTGACAGAACGGGCAGATGAAAAAACCCCAGCTATATTATAAAGCGAAGTAAAATCTGCAATAAAAGAGATCTCAACACATAAAACTCACGGTTCCAATGAAATACCCATAGAACTCATTAAAAACCTGGGAGAAAACGGTCCCTTTCTCATCACAGATCTTTGCAACAAGATATGGGTGGAAAACTCCTGGCCGGAAGCATGGAAAAAAACTATGTATCTACCACTGTCAAAGAAACGTGACACAATAGAGTGTCCCAACAACAGAACCATTGCTTTGATATCTCACTGCAGTAAGATTATACTCAAAATAATACAACTTCACATGGAACAAACCGTAGACAGAGAGAGCTCCCACAGGAACAAGCTGTATTTAGAAGAGGTAGGGGCACAAGGAATCACATTGCCAATCTGCGGTGGATAGGGGAAAAGGCTAAGGAATTTAAAAAAAAGCTGTATATGTGCTTCATAGATAAAAGTAAAGCCTTTAACTGTGTCCATCATGATCATCTTTGGCTGACATTACGAGAAATGGGGATACTTGAACATTTTCTAGCCCTCTTACACAACTTATATCAAGCCGAAAAAGCTGTGGTGATCACTGAATGCGGTGAAACGGAATCCTTCGGCATAGGTAAAGGCGTTAGACAGGGATGTATCTTGTCACCCATACTATTTAATCTAAACTCCGAAGGCATCTTACGCAAGGAAAATCTGGAAGATCTTGAAGGAGTTAAAATTGCAGGAAGGAAGATTACAAATCTCAGATATCCAGACGGCAAAACTGTGATGGCAGAAACCGAGGAAGAATTAAAGAGGTTGATTACTTGTATCAAGATAGCTAGCGAATATGCAGGGTTAAAGCTGAACATCAAGAAAACAAAGAAAATGACAAAACCCAAGGCATCGCTGAATTCAAAGTGGGTGATGGAAAAAGAATCAAAGTAGTATATCATTTCGATTTCCTCGGATCGGTAAAAGATGCAAAATGGAACTGCCAAAGTGAAATACGAAAAAAGCTCGCTTTGGGAAGAAAGGCGGTGGTCAGTCTACAGCGATTATGAAAAGACAGTGACCTGACTCTGAACACGAAGCAGATGTTAATGAGAACCCTCGTGTTCCCCATAGTCATCTGTGCCTGCGAGTCATGGACCCCATTTAAAAGTGACCTGAAGAGGATTGATAGCGTCGAGATGTGGTGCTGGAGGGGCATGTTGGGGGTACCTTAGTCTGCCAGGCGAACCAACAAATCCATCTTGGAGGGAGTTAAACCAGCAATACCGTTTCAAGCCTTGATCCTTCGACAGAAGGTATCATATTTTGGCCATCCTATGAGAACAGGCAATGAAAGCATGGAAAAGGCAATTATGTTAGGCGTTTGCGAAGGCAAAAGAAGAAGAGAAAGACCTTGCAGCAGATGGTTGGACGGAATCACAGCAACCGCAGGGAAGACTCCACAACAGCTGAATGGGCTTACCTGGGATCGGACTGGCTGGAGACGTGTCATCATGGAGGTCATCAGAAGTCGAACACGAATTGATGGAAAGCACACCAAATCACACCAAATCACACCAAAGATGTGCAGTGGCAGTTCAGGGGTCGTTGGCCCTGGAAAACTCTTTGACCACTTCTTTAAATAAGAACCTTCCTATAAACTACTGTTGTCGTCCAAATTATAAGCAAGCAAAAAAATCAATTTTCCTTCTTTAACAATTTCAACCAATTTTTATATAAACCCGAGTGGTGCCGCATTAAAAATGATACAGGTAAGAGAAAAAAGTAAATTTAGATCTGTTTTCACTTCCTTTTTTTCAAATGAAAAGCTACTTATTGTTAAATTCTGCCAGATACTTACTTACACGTAATGGAATACACACATGAATACAGAATAACAGAATGAAAGGCGTATTATTCACAAAAACAAAATAATTGCTTTTTCCGGCCCTATGTACACGGATACCTACCAGGCAAATGATTTCAAGAAAAAACGTCGGGTCAGATTTCAAAGAAGTTTTTAACTAATTTTGGATGACCATATTGAGTAATTATTGTTGATGAAAATTCCAATCTAGAACAGCTGATGGAGATGACCTTGTTGGAGATTATCTGTTCTCTACAGCCCCTTTCTCACAGAAGAGACATTGCTAGTCTTTCTTCCTCCATGTGCCTAACATCAAATGGAATTTCCTTGAAAAGAGTTTTTTTCCAAGAACCTCCAATCTATGGAACACTTCGCCACAGGATTGCTTCCCGGAGGACTACACATGGACATCTTCAAAACAAGTGTCAATAAACACTTGTCAAAACCTCCGCTTATGACTCATCAAATTTTATTCATTCATTCACTTTTCGTCCCTTTCACATTACTTATCATCATCCACCTGTCAGTCGATCCATCTCATTAACCTTCATCCTCGAGTGGCTTTTAGCCTTTTTTTGTGTGGTGACTCACTAGTACCAAAAAAAAGCCACCACAAGTGCACAAAATTTCATATTCTCAACTTAACCAACACAAACAATCCCTATTCCCTATTTTCTTTTGTCATTCCAAATACTTAGGTCATACTCATATTTCGCTACCACCGCCTGTGGCAGAGGGAACTAACTAACATGAGGTAGTATTTTCCAATGATCACAATCACTGCTGGCTACATTGAGTTCTGTAAAAGTTAATTATGTCCATGAAAAGACATTATTGTATCATTCTTTAATTTCACCCTTGTCTCAGCTTACTTTCTATCTTGCCTTCTAAACATAGAATTGAGAGGTCTGACTCTGAATGCTTGATGTGCCCAAATAGTTTCAAAACTTTGCTTTTAATAATAGACAAGACTAGGATAAAATTGATGGTTTTATGCAGCTACTGAATTTTTACATGGTCGCTGAGTGTATGATTAGTCTATGATAATTAGAATACTTTCTTAGAATTCATACCAGTTACAACACTCGGTGCATATTTTGTACATAAAAAAAAGAAAAAGAAAATCCACAAGGCTGATTAAGCTCCTTTTGAAGTTCTTAACAAATTCAGTTCTTGTCACTCGTTGTAATAAATCTCTTTATGATTATAGTTTTTCTCTCGGATTGCCAGACTGTAGAACTCTTTGGGTTTTGCGTGATTTTCTAAATCATACAACGTGAATATTTGTAATGTTTTACCTCTGGGTTTAACCTTCTCTTTTTTTGTTTAATTTCTTTCATTTTCTCAAATCCTTTCTTTTTTCTTTAAATTTCTTCTTTTTTATTAATTTTTCCTTTTTTGTTTAATTTCTTTCTGTTTTGTTTAATTTCTTTCTTTTTCTTTTGTTTAATTTCTTTCTTTTCTTCTGTAATTTCTTCACAGTTCCAAATACCTGGTGGCATTACGCCATGTATGGTTCTTAACCATTAAAAACCCCTGCTATAAATTGTAAACAGCTTGCAACCAGAGAATAATTTCTTACTTCTCTTTTTTGGTAAGTATTCAAAGAACGACTCCAGTTAATCTTTTTGACAATTTTCAATAACTTCCACAATTTTCTCTTTCTCAGTGACGTGTAGTGATGGCCGTATGAGTAATTACTTCACGGGCCAAAAAATGTAACAATGAAAACAACGCTTTAAATAGTCAACTGATTCTTGCCTTAGCTTTGCTTGGAATAAAGAATTGACAAACTGTCACGTCAGCGCTTATTCAAAAAGTCATGCAAGCCCCATTTAAAGAGTAAAGATAATCGAAGTTTTTGACTGGCTTGGTATATAATTTCAGATTGTCAAATACTTAAACATCGTCAGGTCAAGGTTACCCAAGAATCATGTTTTAGGTAGTTGAAAAAAAATGCTTATGAAAACGTTTTTTAGAAAAAACATTATTTCTGACCGTCCTTGGATAGAGCACTGTTCCCATATCTGGAGAGATGATCCGTCATCTTATCTTGATTTTGTCGATCGAGTTCAGAGACGTATTTGTATCTTAATAGGATTAGGTCTTGCTGCTATTTTCCATCCCTTGTCTTCTCGACAAAATGTGCCTTGTCTTAGTCTTTCCTATATCTACTATTATGGGAGGTGTTGTTATGATCTTTCCTTTCTATTACCACCTCCATTTATTTCACCTTGTTTGTCTCCATTTTCTCAACGTCTTTATTCTAATGCAGTTGTTGCTCCTCTTTGTAATGAATCTTTCTATGAATGTAATTTTTATTTGCTTTGAAATCTGTACTACTTGAAACTATCAAGATCATTAGAAATTTCTTTGAATCTTAGGGCTGATTTTTATGGACTGCACTCGACATAAAATCCTGTGGTATCACTTTCATTGTGCCTGTCTCAATAGAAATAGTAATAATTATAATAAAAATTAAGACCTAAAAACGTTATAGAAATTTATATTACAAAGGTTAAGGAAGGCTGTACAATACAGTGTGACCATGGAACACAGCACTAAAAAAGGAATATTGTGATCAATTACAAAGAAAACAAGTAATGTTTGGTTAAAGATGTACCCTTATGAGCTGTATCTTGTCGCTGGTAGGGAAGCTTGTATATCCCAGAAATTCAGAGGGCTATCTCGAGGAGAGTCCGACTTCTATCAGGTTTAACCAATCCGAACAGGTCAAAGAATAATTATTAGATTATATGGAACTCATTCACAACTGCTAAGTACATAAGGGTAGCAGTAGATAACATTGGCAACCACCGACAGACTGGCGCTTTGGTTTTGTAACCGTTAGCGAGTAAGCAGAGAACCATTGCTATGACAATGGATAGATACACATTCCTTAGTTAGATTGAACTGTGTCATTTATGGAAAACCGGCGACCCCTGATATCATATTACCATAGAAATATCAAATCCGACTAAGGACGATCCAAGAAGGTAGTGTTGTGATCATGTTTACTTTTATAAGACTCAGTCCTGCAAGCTCCGAATGTCTTATTCTGTTTTTGACGTGTTCTGTCAAAATTCTCAAAAACAAAATGGGAGCTTGTAAATTGATGTGGGTGTATAAGGATATAGCATGCTCAACTAACAATAAGCCATGTGACATGAACGACAAAAAGCAGACGTCTTCTTCCTTGCATTGTTACCCATTATAATCCTGTCTTAAAGAAATATAGTTTAAAAAGATATCAGACAAGAAGTCAAGAGGTTGTGATCATTAAGATCGGTAGAAATGGCACCAATTATAGTTTTTGTCTAAGGCCCTGTGTCGATTCTATTACGTAACTTTTAAAAAATTGGATTGCTTCTTTAATGCTGTTCAAGCAGAACTGAAACCACCTTGCTGAGAACAACTGGAACCCTGCAAAAGGTGCTTTAAATGTGAGAATGCTACCTTAGTTAACTGGAAGTGCAAAGCTGACATCGTGTTTAAATCATAAACCGAGATTATGTATTATCATAAGGTATTGTATTTCCTCTGGTAAAAATCACTTTTGATAAGAAAACGGGAGACAACATAAACATGTTACTTTTAAAATGCAATAAAACTGTTTTAAAGAAGAGGACATTTAATCAATATTTATTAGAAGCAAATAAGAAACTAGTCGACTTTACGACCTCCATTCTTCTTTAAGTGTTTTACATTATTGAGAGATAAATAGACAACTACATAACTAGTCAACTAGCTAAATAGCCAACTAGCTAAATAGGTAAATAGCTAAATCACTAAATCGCTAACTAGCTAAATCGCTAAAGAGCTAAATAGCTAAAGAGCTAAATAGCTAAATAACTAACTAGCTAACTAACTAAATAGCCAACTAGCTAAATAGATAAATAGCTAAATCACTAAATCGCTAACTAGCTAAAGAGCTAAATAGTCAAAGTCTAAAGAACTAAAGAACTAACAAGCTAACTAGCTAAATAGCCAACTAGCTAAATAGGTAAATAGCTAAATCAATAAATCGCTAACTAGCTACAGAGCTAAAGAACTAAAGAACTAAGGAAGTAAAGAGCTAAAGAGCTAAAGAGCTACATAGCTAAATAACTAAATGGCTAAATACCTAAACAGCTAAATAGATAAAGATAGTTAGATAAATAAATAGTAAAAAAATAAATATTTTTATGTTTAAGGAGACAAAAATAGAAACATAGTGATATGGCTCAATAACTTACGCACTGTTTTTGACTCTACAATGTACTTTGAATTTTGAGGTAACGTAAAAAGACAGTTCACAGTATGTCCATTGTTCTGCATGTCGAATTTGATATCCGTTGCTGTTGTTTTGTAATTCGGACTGAATGTCAAAGGTGTACAACCCTCTTTCTTAACCACTTTGCTTGTTTCGATATTGATAGGTGACTGCCTTGGTCCTCCGCAATTTTGTGAGATTTTGACCCAATTTTTGGGGCCTAAGTAACAAATAAAAAGAATATTTATCATACAAACAAGATACGGTTTCAATCCCCACCTGTTATTTCCCTTAAAATAAATACCACAAACCACCCTTTCAATTCAAGTAAGTTAAAGGTCAATAAAAGTAGGGTGCAGCTTATAACGGGGTCCTTGATAGTTTGAGCCTTTACGAAATCAGGAACCGTTTAAATCCAAACTCAGATGCGACCTTATTAGAGGAGCAACAAATTGACCTTGTGCAATTCTCTGAGAAATTGCAGTATATATATATATATATATATATATATATATATATATATATATATATATATATGTGTGTGTGTGTGTTTGTGTGTGTGGGTGTGGGTGGGTGTGTGTGGGTGGGTGTGAATAAAACCTGACTACTTTGAAATAATCTAAATCAGATGAATATACGGCTTTATCATATGAACTCATTTTAACACAGTCTTCCCAGAACGCCGTCCTCTCAGAAACAAAGAATCTACTCAGAAGTAGGTGCTGTGTGGACTTAAACTAAAAAAAACAAAATGAGCTTCACGTCACTTCCGTCATTCCAGTCAACACAGATCCATTTCCCTCTAGCTCTTGCTGCCGAATCTGTAACTTGTTCAATTCTCTTCATTGTTCTCCTGTGCCAGGTCCAAAACGCTTTATCCATAGCAAAAACCCAGCTCTTTCCACGATAGCATCCCCAGACATTACACTCCTAGACATGTTCGAGGTATTGCCGTCATTTCTTTCATTACTCAACTTATTCTCAGTGTAGTTAATTCCTCTGTTCAGCCTAGAGGATTAGGGTGCCACAGTCTTCGAGCAAATCTGAATCCTTTTTTTCTTTTGTACTATGTTTCGACAGTTCGCGTGATATATAAAATTAACTAGATACCAAAGTCTTTCTGGGGTTTCAGTGGTCTGCTACCCTGACCACTGGAGCCCCAAAAGCCTCACCATTGAACTTCAAGGTTTCTCCACCTTGAGGTTCTGTCATGGTAACCTAATTGAGATTGAATGACCAGGCAAGTTAAGAGATTACATCATTACCTATGATCTTGCTGATCTAGGCATGTCCTTGAGGAAAGATTACCTCATATGCTAAACTTGCCAAGTTTCTTTAAGATATAAAAAGGGAAACTCTGAAGTTAGAAGCCAGTCGACCTGAGACGGCCCATGAGAACGACTCAAGCCGGAGACTGGCAAAGATTATGAAAGACAAGTCATGAACTAAGAAAATCATAGACGAAACTCTGATGAGACAGACCGGAGAGAACTTTGTTGAAGAGAAAACTTTAAGTACCTTTTTTACATAACATTTATCTGTATGTTATTTAGATATTTATCATTGTAATATGCTTATTCTGTATTAGTAATTTAGGACTCTTAACATTACTATTTGCACCGTCTCTTTTATTCCGTCCCTGATCTTCCGTTTGTGCTGGTCAGCTGTGACACCTAATTTTGGTGACCGACGACGTGAGAGGTGCATTAAGCATAAGCTGGACAAGGACTAAGTTTTATTTTTCGAGTTCTGTTATTGGTTTTGTTTGTGTAACGGATTATTTATCCTGTTGTTTATCCATGGGATATTGTTGTCTGAGTACTTCTCAGTTGTTATTGTGAGGCAAAAGTTAGTTGTTTTCTTTTTTGGAAGATATCTTAGATTTTGTAGTGTTGTTAGATTTTGGGAACATGGACGTAAAAACAATTAAGGAGTTAGGTAGTGAAATGGGCGTGGAAGGGAAGGAGTTGTTTGCTTGGGTGACTGCCCAGCAGCAAAGCGATAGAGAGGAGAGAGCAAGAAAACGTGAGGATGCTGAGGCCGAACATCAACGAAGATTAGAGTTAATGAAGTTGGAAGCAACGTTGAAAGAACAAGAGGCCGAACGAGAGCGGGATCTTTTGCAGATCCGACTTCAGGTGGGGCAAACCCATCGCGGGACTGGGGAAATCGATGGCTCTTCTGAGTCGACAAGGATTTCTGAACACACTAATCACGCTAACATGTCCTCTATGCCGACCCCCAAGTTACCACACTTTGACGAACAGAAGGACGATTTCGACGCATATCTTCTTAGGTTTGAACGATTTGCAGAGGCTAAGGAATGGCCAAAGGCCAACTGGGGTACATGTTTAAGTGTTTGTTTAAGGGGGGAGGCTCTAGCAGTTTACAGTAGACTACCACCAACTGAGGCGAACGATTACGCCAAATTGAAAGAAGCACTCTGTAAGAAATATAATTTAACACCGCTGGGGTACAGGTCTAAGTTTGTAAAGGCTAAACCACTAAGTGGGGAAACGGCATGTCAGCTCTTAAGCAGATTACGACATTACTTACAGAGATGGATAGAGCTATCCAATATAGAAAACAATGTTGAGGCCTTGAAAGATCTTTTCTTAAGAGATCAACTTGTCACATGTTGTAGCAAAGAATTGGCAATTTTTGTTAAGCAAGGAGATTGCAAGACAGCAGAAGAGATGGCTAATTTAGCAGACAAGTTTATGGAGGCACATGGTGGTGCAGGGTTGATTTCTTCGCCTCCTCACACAGTATATAAGACAGGAACACCATATATTGACTCTTACGACAGGCCACCTCAGACAAGGGAGCAACGAACACAGCTAAGCCATAACAGGGAGGTGGCATGGAAGGGGCAACGGAAAGGGATGCAAGGACAAGGGGGGACATTTTCTTGCTTTAATTGTGGGTCGTCACATCACAAAATAAGAGACTGCCCTGCTAAGAGACCCTGGCGCTCTGTTAAAGGGAACGCCGCAGTTATAGAAAAAGACCCTAGTAAGAATGTGGAACAAGGTAACAAAAATGACACAGGAGCTAGTTGTGTTATCCGCGAAATTAACAATAGCACAGACAACAATGTAGAGCTAAGAAATGGCAATAAGATACCTATTGTTAGTGCCGCATGCAAAGAAGGCCTTGTGAACAAGACAAAGCGAGCTGGAATAGACGCAATGCCTGTGAGTGAGGGTTACTTAGGAAACAAAGAAGTGAAAGTTCTTAGGGACAGTGGTTGTAATGGGGTAATTGTTAAACGTTCTCTTGTAGAAGATAATCAGTTAACTGGTCGAGAGAAACTCTGTGTACTTATTGACGGGACTGTCCGCAGGGTACCAGAGGCTAAAATTTTTGTTGACACCCCTTTCTTCAAAGGCAACTTAAGTGCCCTATGCATGGACAACCCGGTTTATGAGGTGATAATAGGCAACATAGAAGGGGCGCGTAACCCGGACGATCCTGACCCGAGGTGGAATATGGGAATGGATTGTGCAAAAATGAGGGGCATACCCCTAGACTCCCACAATTTAGTTCCTACCGATAGTCCCGTAATGACAGTAAAGACACTAGCAGTACAAACCAGGGGACAATTGGAAAAGCAAAGGAAGGGATTGAGGCCATTACATACGCCAACTACCATTCCAGAGGTAAGTAGGGAGGAACTTATACAACAGCAAAATGACGACCCCACACTAGAAACGTGTCGAAAACGGATTGGTTTGGTTGAGAAGAGTAAAAATAAGCATGTTATTTTTCGTAAAGACGGATTGTTTTACAGGCGATTCGAAAGGTGGGACGGAAGGGTTGTTAACCAGTTGCTTGTTCCAATAGGACTTAGAGATATAGTGCTACACCTAGCACATGACTCGGTCATGGGGGGCCATCTGGGCAGGCAGAAGACTGAGGACAAAATTCTGACGCAATTTTATTGGCCAGGTTTGCAGTCGGATACAGCTAGGTATTGTAAATCCTGTGATATCTGCCAACGTACTATTCCCAAGGGAAAAGTAGGGAAGGTTCCTCTTACGCAAATGCCAGTTATCGACGTTCCATTCCAGAGGGTGGCCGTAGATATAATTGGCCCTATATACCCAGTGTCTACATCAGGAAATAGATATATATTAACCTTAGTCGATTATGCCACAAGGTATCCCGAGGCAGTGGCATTAAAATCAATTGAGACTGAAAGGGTTGCAGAGGCATTGGTTGAAATTTTTTGTCGTTTGGGTATCCCAACCGAAATTCTCAGTGATAGAGGTACTCAGTTTACCGCAGATATGATGAAAGAAGTGGGCCGATTATTATCAATAAGGCAATGTCTTACATCACCCTACCACCCAGCATGCAATGGGTTAGTCGAACGTTTCAATGGGACTCTGAAAAGTATGCTTAAAAAGTTGTGTGAAGAACAGCCTAAGGACTGGGACCGTTACCTTGCCCCACTTTTATTTGCCTACAGGGAGGCTCCACAAGAAAGTCTCGGTTTTTCCCCTTTTGAACTCTTGCAAGGTCGGACAGTAAAGGGACCATTAGCTGTGCTCAAAGAGTTATGGACTCGAGAGCTTACAGACCCAGACATTAAGCTAACTTATCAGTATGTGCTAGACTTAAAGCAACGTTTAGAGGAAACATGCCACTTGGCCAGGGAAAATTTGAAGAAGGCATCAAACAGGTATGCCAAATACTATAATGCCAAAGCTAAGGCAAGGCAAATGAAGATAGGTGAACATGTTTTAGTACTTCTGCCTACAGACAAAAATAAGTTACTTATGCATTGGAAAGGACCATATGAAATAGTAGGTAAAGTTGGCCAAAATGATTATCGCATTAATATGGACGGGAAGGCAAAGACTTTTCATGCAAACCTGTTGAAACTGTATATTAGTAGGAAATCAAACGAAATTGGAGAAGACAAGCAACTAACAGAGGCACACAATGTCATTATTCAGGAAGAAAATGGCTGGGAGATGGATGTCCAACTACCAACATTGGAGAGCAAGGGTACAACAGAAGGAGTTCAAATTTCGCTAGAACTGAACGTAGCTAAGCAAGGCCAGTTGGCTACACTGTTAACAGACTTCAAAGACCTATTTACAGATATTCCAGGAAAGACCAACCTTGCAGAATGCCATATAAAACTCACTACGGACGAACCAGTACGGTCAAGACCATACTCCATACCACATGCCCTTAAGGAGACAGTTTCTAAGGAAATCTCGAAAATGCTAGAGCTGGGAGTTATTGAGCCATCAGATTCCGCATACAATTCACCAATAGTGCTTGTGAAGAAGCCTGATGGGACTCATAGATTCTGCATTGACTTCAGAAAGTTAAATAAAGTTACAGTGTTTGACACCGAGCCCATGCCTAATCCCGAGGACATATTCGCCAAGGTAAATGGAGACAAATTCTTTTCAAAGTTTGATCTTTCAAAAGGGTATTGGCAAATTCCACTTTCGACAGAATCTAAGGATAAGACTTCATTCAGTACACCAGAAGGAGCTTTTCAATTCACAACCATGCCGTTTGGCTTAGTTTGTGCGCCGGCTGTTTTCTCTAGAATGATGAGAAAGTTACTACATGGACTTCCTGGTGTTGATAACTATCTAGACGATGTTCTAATTCATACTAAGACATGGGAAGAGCATCTCAAGGTTATGAAACTTTTGTTTGAGAGGTTAAAGTGTGCAAACCTCTCTGTTAAGCCATCTAAGTGCAAACTTGGTTTTTCTTCTGTAGAGTACCTTGGACACACTGTTGGGGAGGGAACATTACGACCTTTACAGGCGACGTTAGATAAGATAAGAGACTTTAACCGTCCTATCAACAAGACACAGTTAAAATCATTTCTTGGGCTTGTTGGGTATTACAGGAACTATGTGCCACATTACGCTACAGTTGCAGCACCATTGACAGACTTGACTCGTAAGAGAACTCCTTCTACCCTCATTTGGACGGAAGCTCAGGAAAAAGCATTTCAGTATTTGAGGCATACTCTACTGACAGCTCCTATTCTACGACTTCCAGACCTAAACAAGTCCTTTATCTTACGAACTGACGCTTCCAATATAGGCGCAGGGGCCATCCTCCTTCAGGAACACGATGGGGACCTTTTTCCTGTGGCCTATGCTAGCAAAAGATTCAGTGAGAGAGAGGCACGTTTCGCAGTGGTAGAGAGAGAATGCTTAGCTATTGTGTGGGCTGTGAAGAAGTTCCATGTTTTCCTATATGGGCGACATTTTCTGTTGCAAACAGATCATCAGCCGTTAGCTCACCTTACTAGTGCTAAGTTGACTAATAGTAAGTTACTTCGTTGGGCACTCTTCTTACAAGAGTACCGATTTAGCATTCAAGATATCCATGGTATAGATAATCATGGCGCTGATTTTTTCTCACGTGTACCATGTATTGACAAGTAGCGTATTTTCTCTTATATCTATTCTTTACAGTTTTTTTATCTGTAGATTTAAATCGAGCATCGATCTTAATTTACACTATCCATCATTATCGAACAATATATTTTGAGTATGGACATTTATTTGATTAATTGGACAATTGTGTCAAAAATGGACGATATATACTTTTATAGCGATCTTTCGATTGGTTACAACAAATCATCATTGGAGTTTAATTGTTATCACAGTCAAGTTCGAATATTTACAATATTCTGCAAAAGGAGGAAGAGGATGTCATGGTAACCTAATTGAGATTGAATGACCAGGCAAGTTAAGAGATTACATCATTACCTATGATCTTGCTGATCTAGGCATGTCCTTGAGGAAAGATTACCTCATATGCTAAACCTGCCAAGTTTCTTTAAGATATAAAAAGGGAAACTCTGAAGTTAGAAGCCAGTCGACCTGAGACGGCCCATGAGAACGACTCAAGCCGGAGACTGGCAAAGATTATGAAAGACAAGTCATGAACTAAGAAAATCATAGACGAAACTCTGATGAGACAGACCGGAGAGAACTTTGTTGAAGAGAAAACTTTAAGTAACTTTTTTACATAACATTTATCTGTATGTTATTTAGATATTTATCATTGTAATATGCTTATTCTGTATTAGTAATTTAGGACTCTTAACATTACTATTTGCACCGTCTCTTTTATTCCGTCCCTGATCTTCCGTTTGTGCTGGTCAGCTGTGACAGGTTCCTTCACCTCAAATCACCTCTAATGACACCCTCCGCAACACAAATAGTGTCCTTATCACTAAACTCCTAAATATGAGTCATAAATGAGTTCACAAAATGAACTTTCGTTGTCATTTTAGCGCTAACTTGGTTGTCTACTGAGATTCAATCTTTTTTTAAAAATTTTGATTGAAATTTTGAAAAGCCAAAACGTCGATATTTTTCTTCTTGAATCGCCTGTTGAGTACTTTAGGGATTAATGGTATCGCAGGTTCCTTGTGCTCTTCTTAAAACAGTATACGACAAATAGGACCTTCTCCTCGCCAGCAATTAACATTTTAGCATAAGTGCATAGTGACCCAGCAGCACCAAGAACGTTATTAATATTAATATATTGTAAAAGCTGTTGCATAGCCAATATTTCACTTGCAACTACTATCCACAAGGTCTTACTTTTTTAAACGCCAAGTGTTCCAGTACAAACCCTGAACATCTTTACAAATTCTGCACATCTTAACAAATCCTGCACAACTCTACAAATAAGGCATATCTCTACAAATACATTACATCTCTACAAATATGGTATACCTCTCATTCAATCCATTTACGATGCCCCAAACCACAATAAAGGAAGCAAAGAAAGATGATGAAACTACCGGATAGCATTTTTTACAGAGCACCGGCCACATTTGCTTGGTTTATATTAGATGCCGTGATTTTTTTAAGACTATCAGAATCGATTTAAATCGTTCTAATATCCCGTTATCTTCCTCTGCATATCCATCGAAACGTCCATCAACGGAGAAGCTGGCAGCCACTATTCTTTTGCATAGTGTTCCTTCTGGTAATTCTCAAACACGTCTTTGTACTTTAGGACGTTGAAAATATCATTAGGGTTTTCTGTGTCCTCAAAACGTCCTTTGCTTCATTTTAGTTGCAAAGGCATGTTGTAGCTATCTAGTTCGGGTGATGAGCAGCACAACGTATATGCATATATTGTGCTGCTTATAACCTGAACTTGATCGTTTTATACGTCTGGCTGGGATTCTGATACTAACAACTGGTGCAGCATCTAATTTTTCTAGTCTGGCTAGTTCATAGAGGGCATTTCTCCTGCTTTCCGATGAATTAAAGGTTTTGATCATATACGATTAAGCCTTACATCCCCCACTTAAAAATATATCGCAATGTCTGCAGCTGTCAGAACATAGCATGTTTTAGGACAAGTCCCGAAGCTTGACATGAGCATTACAGGCATTAGCTTGACATGAGCATTACACTTTTTTTAACAAACTTTGTTTTGACTACAAGTATTCCAGAACTGATGTCTCAGAAAAACCCTGAACCACTGGCCCAAGAAAAACGGTGAACTCCACAAGAGGTCTGATACCAAATCTATCACCCAAGAAGTCAAGAGGCGGCGATGGAGATCGATTGGTCATGTGCTCTGTATGCCACTTATGTCGCTGCCAAGAGTCACCTTTCAATGTACCTCAGACGGTAGAAGGAACAGAGGTAGACCCCAAAAGACACAGAGGGCAATTCAAACGTAGATAAAGGAATTGAGTTGAGCATGGGGCTACCTGGGAAGGTGTGCTGCAGACAGACCAAGGAAGCAAGCTTTGGTGACGGCTTTATGCACCACAGGGTACGAAGTGGAATAAGTAAGTTTTAAGTTCAGCAATAATCTTCTTATAACTTTTAACTCAACACGACGCAGTATTCTTTGTCACTCCTCATCTTTAAACTTTATTGTTGGGATGCTCTTGTTCAATTTTTGAGCTGTATACTTTTCAGGTGGAGATATTAATAACGTTGCTTTCCTTACCCAGCGTAACAATGTTTCCACGGCAGTTAGCATGAATAGGATTCTCCTTTTATAAAGGGAATTAAAAATCACTCCGCTAAACCCATCTGACTAAATCAAACGATTTGCGGTTCGAATGTAAAGGAATCTGAGATAGAGCCAAAATGCATGTTCCATTCAAGCTAAAACTGGATTTGAAATAAAGGGGTTTAAAATAAAGTAAAGTTTAAAATACCGTATTGGAATCTTCTAACAATCATCAGGAAAAGGCAGCTGTTCTTCCCAGGGCATGTGATCAGAAAGGAAGGACTGAAGGACTTGGCTCTTACAGGCAGGGCATGTGGAAGAAGAGGCAGAGGACGTAGACGGATAATATTCATGAAAAGCATATCACCTTGGACAGGGAAAAGTGAAACAGAGATGCTGAGGATAGCGAAGGTCAGGTCTCTATGGAGAAGCATGGCCGCCGACGTTCTGGAAGGGCATGACACCTGAGGACACCGTATAGCAAATAATTCCAGAAAAGTCATTGGTTAAAGAAAATTTGATTCGTTCAAGCAAAAGTTAACGGTTTGCAATGCTGTGGTGATACTGTTCCATAACAGAAAACGGTATAAAATAAATATAAATGAAACAGATATAAAATAAATTATATACAATCAATACACATGAATTGTGGCTTACCGTAAGGCCCAGGAGTGTAAGTAAAGTTAGCAGCATCTACAAAACGGGAACGAAAAATTATATACTCTGGTTTATCATGTTGATGTTTCTAAATCTACTTTCTTCGTGACACTAGAAATGGATAACACACAGGGTGTTATCCTAGCCAAAAAAATTTCTTAGAAACAAACGATTAACGTGGCTGGAATATATACATGGCTAAATGCCCAAAATGGTTTACATGGTAATCGACTGAGGATCCATGATATCTACTTTATTCCTAGTCATTATCATCATATTAATCATTATTCTTAGTCATCTATCATTTTACATTTTTCATCACGCTTCACCATAGTTCTATCCTTCATACATCATTATTTTTCTTTCTCTCTGCGTGTAGTTAATTCTTATGTTTTTCGTCCTTTGTGTTGTGGCGTGGATTGTTCATGTATGGATTGTCCCATTATTGTCATTTAATCAGCCAGTTCCATCTTTGGCCTACGTTTTCTGAGTGTTTCACTCCAATACTATATATATAAAAACTATCTAAACAATTTGGGGGGAGGCTACCCGTAATAAATACTCGCTTTGAATACACCATTCCATCCATCAATCAATAAATTACAAAATAACGTTCGCCCTCAATACACCCCTAAGTCCCAAGTAGGCCTTCATCCACAATGACGAAGAATTCATTATTTATTCTTCTTTTGAAAAAGCATTCAGTAAAGGATGTCCTCTGTGGTCAAGCTTTTTCTTCATCCACCTTAAGGTGGATGAAGAAAAAGCTTACGACTCATGACATGATAAAGCACTTACATCTATGGCTTTCTCTGAGTCCATAAAGTTCAGAATTTTCAAGTTCACCACAATGGTCGTGTTTTGTCATATTAACTTTCATCTTACAACAACAGTTAAAACGACTGTTAGAAACTAGCCATGCACAGGAAAGACTTAAGTAGTACAACCAAAGAACCTGTAACCACAAAAAATTAGTTTCTTTTCCGTGTTACTACACTGATAAGAGTTTGTAGCATGCAAGCAACGAGGAATAGAAGACTGACAAACAAAAGCCAAGACAGAACCCACAAAAGTTCAAAAGGAGTACATCTCCTTGATAAAGCCTAAGAAAAGATCTCGATTGTCTGTTGATGCTAACTCCGTATAACAGAAGTTCAAGAGCTCAACCAAGCGAGAAAATTTAAAAACGTGACTCTCGCCTTTGAACAACGTATATCTCATGGTATATTTTGTTCAAACTAAATTATAGCATTGTTGAAGTGCTAGTTGACAAGCTATCTAGTAGTGAAGAGGGTTTTCAACCGAAAATCCTTTGTTCATTTCAAATAATGCTATCTTTTGTTTTGAACATACCACAGTTTACAGCGCAGACATCCATTTATGTATTTGTATGGATACACAATTATTTTGAGTGTAAGGTAGTCCTTTGTAATTTTTAATCTACAAATTGCATTTATATCGACAAAAAGCAGCCCTCTATAATTTTTAGTCCTATGCTGCAATTGCGGTACAAAAGATTTAGAAAAATCTTTTGTACCGCAGGGTGATATTTAGGTATTCAGAGAAATGGAGGGTGCTGGTGAGAGGGATGCTGATACGACAAACAGAACAGGCTGGAGATGGCTGATCCGCTGTGGTGACCCCGAACGGGGGATAGCCGAAAGACAAAGAAGAAGAAGAAGAAGAAGAAGAAGAAGAAGAAGAGCATTCCAACTCCTGTCTGTCCAATGGAAAAGTGATCCGCGTCACACTCACGAATGTAAGCGAGGCTACTAATTCTTCACTTGGCCCAAGATAACACGGAGCAATGTAACAGACTGTATTTCTTATATCCACTTTATCAACAGTTAATACTTGTGATGCAGATTATGTAGGAAAG
The DNA here is from genome assembly GCA_003991215.1 of Morbakka virulenta. Lineage (NCBI taxonomy): Eukaryota > Metazoa > Cnidaria > Cubozoa > Carybdeida > Carukiidae > Morbakka > Morbakka virulenta. Next base: position 164,185 of record RDPX01000581.1, on the reverse strand, counting down.
AAGGTACTGAGTTATGAATTACCCGGCACAAGGCGAAGAGGGAGGCCGAAGAAAAAATGGAAGGACGTGATTGACAGAGACATGGAGGCTGTTGGTGCGAGGATTGCTGATGTGACGAACAGAAAAGGCTATAGACAGGTGATCCGTTGTGGAGAACCCTAACGGGATGTAGCCGAAAGACAAAGAAGATTTAGGTATTCAGGGCAGTAGTAGTGGTAGATCAACAGCTTAGAATGAAAGAATTTTCGCATCTGCTTTATGTAGCATACTACTAAGATTGCATATGTTTTGGGGGGAAGAATAAAAACAAATAAATAGTGACTTCCAGTCTGCCTTTGGGGTAAGAGAGAAGGAAGAAAATAAACTTTTTGTTTGGTGTACTCCTCCTCTAAATTCAGTGTGCAGACTAGCCTTACTAATTGCTTTATTACGATAGGCAACAACGAAAATTTCCAAAAACATTTTCAAACATTATTCATACATATTTCACACATAAAAAGAAATTTATCTTCGTTATCGAATTTGAGAATAACAAAAATGATTCAGGCATTTCAAGTTTAAAATGCTGAGCTCAGCTGCTGAAATTTTTTCTATCACTAAGAATTCCTAATTACTTAAAACCTTTCATGAAATCCAATAATATTCTGAAACTTTAATTGCACAGTTGATCTTTCACTCTTATTTTGTTTTCATTTTAAGCAAATCTGAAGGTCAAAATTTAAAAGATTACAGCTAAATTTGGTTAAGTGGGAAACTCATAGGAAAATAAGTAATGATAGTATAAATTGCAAACTATAATATAATACAGAGAAATTTCGACAGAGAAATGACCCGGTGTTCTTTAGTTTGCTGATTGGTGCATTCTGTAAAAGAGAAATGTGGTCCTCGCGTATTTTCAATTGTGAAAAAGGGAAATAATTATCTTAATATAATTATACAAATTGCAATGTAAAATATGAAAGAAATATTTTTCGACCATTTCGGTCAATCCCAATCTATAAAGTGATCAAATATGTTAAATAAGTAATGGTTTGATTTAACGAATGTCCTATTTAAGCAAGGTATGACTTAAACAAAGTATGTTGGCTAAGTGGGATAAGAAAAGGTTCCTTTTTTGGACAGACGTGAAGAAAGTCTGCCAGTGTCAGATATAACGGGGTTTTAACCTTATGTTTATAATAAACAAAGTGTCTACTAAAACTCTAATGTCGGGAACTTGGCTAGTTTATGATCCATTATTACTAGCAGTAGGACAAACTTCCTCATAACATGGTTAAACAGTAATCGGTATAGACTTTTAAAACGTTTAACGACTTGAGTGCCTTTCTGCTTTGGCAGATATGAAAAGAAACCATTGATGCTGCGTAATGTACTTTGTAATCATGTTTATAGAAAATGTATCAAACCCAGAGAATACAAAGCAAGTTTGATATCGATAATGCAATAATAATGATGCAATTATTTGCGTATTTGCATCAAAGGCACAGAAATCACAAACAAGTCAAGTTACCGACAGAACTTCCTGCTTGTAGTTTTGTACATTCAAAACCTTCATACGTCACTAAATCCCACAAGTACAAAGAACAAATTTACTTGTATTTCATTTGAAGGTGTGAATACCTTCATCAGGTTAAAAAAACGTGGAAACGAATATGAGACCTTCACTCGATGGATATCTGTTATTTTCAAACAGCATAGGCAGGAGCACTGTTTTACTACTGCTACTGCTACTACCACTACTACTACTACTACTACTACTACTACTACTACTACTACTACTACTATTACTACAATTACTTCATTCGATGTCAGGCTTGCGAGGTGTGCAGACGTACACTGCCAAGCTCCTAAATGTTTCATGGAAAAACCATAGCACAGCGGTAAGAAAAAAGAGTATTTTGTTATTATTCTTAAATCTTCATGATATAAGTATACTTTGGTTATTATGAAAGCAAGTATAATAGTTATTTGTGCGTTATTGCTGGGTGTTTGTGACTATTGCAAAAAGGAATTTTCATCGGTGGGAAGACATCAATTGCGTTGCAAATCTCGTACCGAAGCAGGTCACCATGGAAATGGAATCAAAACTTTACCATCTGTTGTT
>RDPX01000581.1:119307-132451 GCA_003991215.1 Morbakka virulenta | reverse complement strand
GTGGTGGGGTTAAAGTAGGGTAGTGGGGGTAAAGTGGGGTAGTTGGGGTAAAGTAGGGTAGTGGGGGTAAAGTGGGGTAGTGGGAAAGTGGGGTAAAGTGGGGTAATGTGGGGTAGTGAGGTAAAGTGAGGTAAAGTGGGGTAGTGGTGTAAAGTGGGGTAGTGGTGTAAAGTGGGATAATGGGGCAATTGGATAAAGTGGGATTGTGGGGTATAGTTGGGTAGTGGCGTAAAGTGGGATTGCGGGATAAAGTGGGATAGTGGGGTAAAGTGGGGTTGTGGGGTAAAGTGGGATAAAGTGGGATAAAATGGGGTAAAATGGGGTAAAATGGGAAGATTCCAGTAGAGTGTGATTGGGGGATTCCAAGATGGTTATTGGAAATGTAGCGACTTATTTCTCTTATGTGACTCCCGAATGTTTTTTTAAATGATGACTTAATTCTCTCTGACAAAGATTGGGATAAGTAACCCAGTGATTGATACGGTTTCTATGAAAATTGCCCTTGTTCCTGCTTTTTTAAAGTTATTCTGAACAAACTTGTTGGTTCGTCTAACGGTATGGTAAATCAAACAACCTGGACAGGATGCAACAGATCCTGGAAAGTAAGTGTTGCGATGGCCTTTAAAGCCAATGAAAAGGTTATCGCATTTCGATCGCTTGCACAGCTAGTATATATGCTCTACAAACAAAAGCCTGTGCAAGTCAAATAATCAGAAAAAAAAGAGTTAAAAACCTACCGAATTATGAGCACCCTGCACTAGGATCGATCTGGTCTGCTGACAGGAATTGGAATAATGTCAAGCACGATTTATAGGTCCAAAATAAAAACTGCAATTTGTTCCCTTGAAAAGTGTAACAAAAGTCGTTTCCTTTACACCATTCAGGTTTGGGTTTTTTTCTGCTGAAAAACTACGAACTTTTATCTATTACAGCTTTATTTTCTTGAGAAAACCACAATACTTCCAAATCATCAAATGTGTCACTCCTTCCGTTTGAAAATATCTCAACAAGGAAAAAGAACTCGACATCATTTCATGCTTTTTTTTAAATACACGACTAATCTGCAGAACAAAACTGATAGTATTCAGTTTTTACTGTGCTATTTCAATTAATACTAATTGTGTTTTGGATTCACACAAAAATTCACCTGCTTCAAAAGTATTCTTACTCGCACAGGATTACAACAGAAAGTTTCAAGAGCTCTTATGTTCAGACGTTTTTTCACGTTTGGCTTTCACAATCGCTAAGTTTCTCTTCCTGGTTTGATTATTCATGAGCAAATATTATCAAGGCCTGTGACAATGATTACTTATGCATGCTGTTAGAAAAAAAAGCTTCATAAAATGCGGACTATAACGTCAAATTCAACAAATTTGCGAACATAGGAACTTCTGATAAAAACAATGTATGCGAGTCAACAGAGTTAAATCTTGTGCAACAACCAGTCACTTTTTAAAAGCGCATGTGCTAAAGGGAGAGCACGTAAAGGAAAATAACCTATGTAAAACATTCACTCGCAATTCTTGCATTTAAAAAGGGTTCCTTTTTTCAAAGACACTACATACTTAGTCGAAATTTGTAATGATCATTTGCTGCTCTGTGGTAACTATGGTAACTGTAGTTAAAACGAAGCTGACAACCAGACCTCAGCTTTCATTGTTTCCCAGACGATCAGTAACGGAGAGTTTGAACTGACCTTTCTGTTTCTGAATATTGCACCTGATAAACTGAATATGATTTTAGATTTCAATTGTATAAACCAACAGCTATAAAAAATGGTAGCATTGGATGACAAGATCTCACCACAATATCATCGGTTTACATCTTCTCGAAACACTTCTACCTTGACATGATTTTCCGGTTTGTAAGCAAGGCTGACGAAGGGTACTAAAGCAATTATATTCGAAATCTCTAATCCAACATGAAATAAGTCTAAAAGACTACTAGCGATATAGAGGCCATGAGTATGAGAACATAAGAGTAAATTCAATGTACCATTTTGCGAAAACAAAGTACCTTAACTTTACTTATCCCAATACTATTGTCATGTTTTTTTTTCTTTTCGATAGCTAATTAAATACATATAATTAGCCCCAACAAATTTAATCATCAAATTTTTGCTAGTTGACAAACAACACAAATGTCCATAAATTAGTCAATTTTCTGGCCTTGTATAAGGCCAGAAATGACCCTACGAACTATATTTTCGCTGTCCATTAACACTGAGCTTTGATAACAACAAGCTTCTTCAAATCTCAAGCACTCGTCGGAGGACTTTGGTAGAGTGTAGCGATACAGTCTTTTGCCATTCTAGAATTCTGATGGCTGTCCCAATCTGCTTCAGTCTTTTTGTCAATGGAACAGTATGGAACAGCAAAGTCTTTTACCTGGCATTCATTGTTTTTCAAGTGCACTATAATAATATCGGGCCTTCTTGCTTCGATAGCGTGGTCTGCTTGTATTGAAAGGTCCCATAAGACTTTATACACTTCGTTTCCGCATACAGCTTGTGGTTCATGTTCATATTTCTTTTGTTTCAAGACCGTATTTCCTGCATACCTCGCAATATATCTTTTCCACTACACAATCATGCCTGCATTTATACACCATTTTGTGCCATTTGACTAAATTAACTTGAGATGTGATTGATGCTTTCATCTCGTTTATCACACATCCTACATTTACTGTCTTGTTGAGTCTTATCAATTTGAACTTTCGCTAAATTATTATTATTATTATTATTATTATTATGTGAAAAGGATTTTCTCGGATTTACAACCGGTCTTTGTCTGGCACCGGGGCCTCTCCGAGGCCCTAGCGTCACCAGATCATCTAATCTGACTTGTCAAGCACCTTTCTCAAAATATGTGCACTCCCTAGAAGAGCTGCCTTCTGTATCGTTTCAAACGACAACCCGACGCCTACCATGGCAAGATAAGGGACGAGCCTCTCTGTTACGGACCCGAGAGCACCCACGACAATTGGTATCACCAATGTTTTCACGTCCCAGAGACGAGATACCTCTCGAGCCAATTCCGAATATTTATGAATTTTCTCCTCTTCCTTGGCTGCAGTTCGGGCATCACCTGGGACAGCAATATCTACGAGGATACACTCCTTTTCTTTCTTTTTTATAATTATTATATCTGGTCTCCTCGCTTCAACAAATCTATCAACATGGACATTGAAGTCCCACAAGATTTTAACATTTTCATTCTCCACCACACTTTCTGCTCTGTGTTCATACCATCTGTCTGAATGTGGTAGCCCATGCACTTTCATGATACTCCAGTGTACAGCTCCTGCAACGCGGTCATGTCTCCCTTTGTATACTGACTGTACCAATGCGCTGCATTCGCTGATGATATGCGACACTGTCTCGTCCTTTTGCCCACACATTCTGCACAGCGCTGATTCTCTGGTGCGTTCAATTTTGGCTTTCCTGTAGTTGGTGCGGAGTGCTTGGTCTTGAGCTGCCACTAGGAGACTCTCAGTTTGACGCTTCAAGCTACCTCTCTTCAACCATTGCCAGCTTAATGGGGATGCAAACTCTTTTGTCTGCCTCACATGTTGCCCGTGCATCGCCTTGTCCTGCCACTCTTCTTTCCTCTGTTGTTTCTGCTCCTTCCTGAATGTTTTTCTTTCACTTTTCGATGGTCTTTTCACATACGTTTTGACTGCTCCCATGATGTCAGAGCTCTTATTGGCGATGTATTGGCTTAGGCTTTCTTCTTCATATTTCACGGTGTCATAAACACTCATCAGACCTCTACCACCCTCTTCTCTGTGTACATAGAGGCGGTCTACATCTGCTCGTGGAGGTACAGCACCATATGCGTGCATCAGCTTTCGTGTTTTCCGATCTAGTTGTTCTAGCTCCTGCTGCGTCCACTCTAGGATCCCTCCTCCATATCTGAAGAGAGATACCACCCACGTGTTTATAGCTTTTACCAGATTTCCAGCATTCAGTTTTGACTTAAGTACCTTTCTCAACCTTCTGATGTACTCGCTTTGCACATTGATTTTCATTTCGTTCTGCTTTATCACATCCAACTCAAGCACTCCAAGATACTTATAGGAATTATCCTCGGTAATTGACCGTATTACCTCATTGTTTTCAAACATGATTCCAGAAGTATCTTTCACTAATTTTCCTCGCTTGAAAACCGTGATTGCACACTTATCAAAACCAAACTGCATCTTGATATCATCACTAAAAACACGAACAGTATTCAACAGTGACTCCAAGTCGCTCTTGCTCTTACCGAACAACTTCAAATCATCCATGTAGAGGAGGTGGTTCAATTTAGTCTTGTCCCTAAACATGTAGCTAGGTGCAGCTTTCCGGAGTACCGCTGTCAGTGGTATCATCGCTATGACAAAAAGGAGGGGCGAGAGACTGTCACCTTGAAATATTCCTCTTTTTATTGCTACTTTCCCTCGATCTTTTCCACCACTCTGTCGCATAGTCCTATAAGATTCCATACTCGCTCTCAACATGTTTCTTATCCTGCTATCAACCCCATACATCTCTAAACACTCGTGAATCCATGTGTGAGGCACCATATCATAGGCTTTACTGTAATCAACCCATCCCATTGCAAAGTTGGTTGAGCGTGCCTTACTGTCTTTCATGGTACACTTGTCTATTACCAACTGCTCCTTAGTCCCTCTTCCGCCCTTTGTGCATCCTTTCTGCTCCCGTGGTAACAGATTTTGTTCATCAAGATGGTATTATAAGATATTATTATTACTATTATTATTATTTTTTATTATTATTGCTTTCAACCAGAAACCCTTCTTGGTGTTGTCACCGGCTGCAAAACATACCTTCAGGAAGGTCGATAAACTTGGCGAAACAACTCAGCATTACAGTTTTTAGCAGGAGCTCTCAAACCTCTTGAAGGCTGTACAAAATATGCTGATATCTCTGGATTCTTATCGCCATGCATTATAACTGGAGATGCCCTGAGGCCTGATTTCCTCCTTGTTACTCCAAAAAAGTAGTTATACATACTTGAATTGACGGTGGGGTATGACACAAAACTGGATAAAACTGCTTCTCGCAAATATGAAAAATATCGTTCTTTGATTCGTGATTTACATTCCAGCTTTTCGAAAGTTAGCTTCGTAAATCTTTCCATTAGCTTTTTAGGTATATTCGGTCAATCTTGTATTACTTTCAGTAAAATGTGCAACGCTTTGGACATCGACTACAAACACGAGCGCTTTCTTTCAACCAAACTTTCCAACATAATCATTCGCACCACATACTACATATTCAGTCGTAGAAACTAACCATGGACAAACCCTGAACTATTGTCGTTTTATTAATTTTGTTAAATAGGCAAGCCAGTACACACTACCTTGATTGATAATTGATAATAATTGATTTATTGATTGATTGATTGATTGATTGATTGATAGGCTTGTAATTGTATGTGTTTGGGTGAAAACTAAAAAGTTTCCATATTATTATTGCTGTTGTTGTTGCTGTTTTTAACCACTTTTATATTGAAATACAAATTTCCATTCCACTGAACAACGCGCTTGTGGGGAGGAAGCAGCTATTACATCATATATTATGGAACAGAGAAAAAGAACAATGGCGTGAGCATTATCCTCGGCGCCGGACAGAAGGAAAAGGTAGTTAATGTTAACAGAGTCAGTGGCAGATTGATGAGGGGAAAGATTGCGATAGAAGTTTCCTATTTCCTTTACGTACAGTACATCAACTTTTCTTCCTTTTCCAGTCATTGAGCCAACATTCCATCTCTCAATCCTCATTCCTGCCACATACTCTACTTTCTTTAGCGGCAAAGGGACATTTTGCGGTACTCCTTGCTCTTTTCTCGCATCTTCCGGGGGAGGTAAAGCTGTGCGTCGCTTGTGGGGAATGTCCTATCTGAAATCGGAATTGGCTGGTCGAGATTCATGATTTTTCAATGGCTAGGGGATTTTATATTCGACTGGAAGGGCCTGACAGAGACACCTTTTTAACGAGTGTATAGACTCTGGCAGTAACAAGAGCGTCCCTTGGTTAAGCCATAGTACTAGCTCTTACTTGTGCTGACAGATTGACCGTTGGTGCTTTCCATGCATCTCCTTTTCGTAGTCTTTGGTAGAGACATCATTTTTTAATTAGAGAATTAGAGCTACGATACTCTTATGCTTATATGAATTTGCTATTGCGTGAATTGAATATATTTAAAGGTAAATAACAATTTGTAAGCAATACATAGTTTTGACACTGCTTTTGTTAAGCTAGTTAATTTGTCCTGAGTTTTTACTGAGAATAAAATACTTGGATTGTGACTCTCCGTAGAATTAAGAATTAAAGAGGCTTTGTGTTAGTAGGACAGCTGTCCGTGATAACTTAAGGTTTACTGGGATAAATTACAACAGTCTTATTTTTAGAGATTTCTATGCGATTTAATAAGGCTGCCTCTTCAATCGATATGGATTGATCAACTTATACTGAAGTCTTGTTTTTTGATAAAGTAAATGGATAACAGACATCATGGATGCTGGGGTATTAGAAAACAACAGCTGCTGCTGCAATAGGTGAGCTCCTGGTACAATAAGCAGTTCCTGTTCACTTTCACAAAGAAAAATATTACATTATATCCCTGCATAGAGCACCGTCGAAATGCAATTGCGGAATAGTGTAAATAAGTCATTCCCAAGAGGGTATGGAATTCAACAATTTTTAAAAATACCTTTTTGGAAAAGGTAGTTTAAAATAATAGAAAAATGCTATTTAGGAGCAAGTGGCAGTTGTTTAAAATATATAATATTTTTGGATGAAAATAAGCATTTTTCTCTTCGGGATTGAAATCTTTCACTTCTCTTATATATATATATATATATATATATATATATAAATTTATTTAGATATATATATATTTATATATATACATAAGGTAAAACAGGAAAAATAAGAACTATGATTGCAACTAATAGTTTCACGATATTTCGATCATCAGTTTTCCATATATACGACTTTTAATATTTCCCATATATATATAGAAGAGATATAATAAGTTGGAAAGAGTAAAAAAATACACTCTCCAGTGTAGTGTAGTGACAGTGTAGTTTTTTGACTCTTTCCAACTTATTATATCTCTTCTATTACGCCCTGCATTTATGTATCGAGCACTCTAATTGAATCGAAAGCACCACTATATATATATATATATATACATATATATATATGTATATATATATGTATATATATATACCTGGATATGGAAAACTACAAAGTTTAGTTTTGCTGAGAAGAGTAAGAAATGAAAGATGGGGGTTTTATTCGAAATAATTACTTTTTTTTCTCTCTCCTTTTTTGCCCTTCAAGGTTCTTTCCATTTTGAAAATTGCTAATTATAATAGCTTCTGTAAGCCTTAAAGGTAACCAAGGATTACACGCTTCCATTATTAAGAACAAAGGTTTGAAACCTTTTTTTATCTTTTGTCATGAAATTTTGTTTTCTCTTTTGTCCTTTTTCATTCATACATATCAAATAAATTGTTCCGGCTAACGCCCCAAATACATTATTGTATGAGTCCTCTTTTTTGTTTTTTTTAGTTATATGCTTTACTGGAGATTAAACAGCATTATCCTTTAACATTAGTATACTGCAGTAAATGCTGCACAACGACTTTTAATATTTCCTACATTAAATCAGATGCATGGGATCTAGCTCTGATACCTGGGTTCTTTTTCTTATATGCCTAGCTCGTTGCTCCGGTCGTTGGTGCACTCGATAAGTTCTTTCTGAGATTGGTTCATGTATCTGCCCGTTGGCATATTTTTCTGGTATTTATGAATCCGTCTGGTGCTATTTTCATGGTAACTTTATCTTCTCTGTGCATAAAATGACCACCATCAAAATTTGGGGAGGCCACACAAAGTATCTACAAACAAATTTTTGCAGCGTGATCATTGTTTAATAAAAATGAGACTCGGAGTTGCTAAAGAAGCGTAATATCTTGTTTGATTGATACTTAAAAATGCTCTGCTGTTGAATTGACCACTCTCATCATCGACTAGGTAGAAAATACAAATATATACATATATGTATTAATTTATATATAGTTTCCTGTTCGTATAGATACTTATGATGTAAACGGCAATAGGAAATGTCATTATAGCAATGTTGAAATTTCCAACCATTTCTTTTACTCAGGCAATGCAATATGGATTAACTTAATTGGTTGTCCCTATATATAATATATGTAAATTCACGTATTTTGTAATGACAAGATTTGTGCTAGGAATCTTTTACGGGTATTCGTGTTTGTTTGAAACAAGCAAAGCAGGGCTCGCTCTCTCGCCAACTGTGACATAACGGATGTTTTCGCACAAGGTGGCAGGAAAACTTTGCGCAGTTTGTGTCAGATTTATCATGTCTTGTAGCTAATTACTGCCTGCTAATTACCTCCATGTGCAGCTGTTATAGAGTCGATGCATCGCAAGAGATAATGATTACAATATGTTGCAGTAACACTTTTACTACCAAGATAACATTATTATTTTGACATCTGTCTGGTGCCATAAAATCAATGAATTGTAAACCATTGCAACATAAAACATGCTGTTCTTACTAAATCAGTTAGTTCTGATTAAATTGCTAAACATTTACATAAGATGGAATATCATTGATCACCTTCTTGGACAAAGCTGCCTATCAAATTTACTGGGTTGTAAAAAAAAATGTAAATACATACCAATATTTAATCTCGTATTTCGTTGCCGAATGTTACTGCTAGTGGAGCAATGTGGTCTTACCTTGCCATGTGAGGATATTAAAACGATTTTCTTGCACCTATTATCTTGCTATATTCTTTGTTATGCTTCAGTAGTGCCTTTGTCTATCTGTTGTAAAATGTTCAATACTTTCTTTCTGGGAGAGTTTCTAGACTGTGAAATTCATTGCGATTTTATATAAATCAATTTGAGAAGCAAATTAGGGGCAAGTGCGTGTATTTTAAAAATATATTTTTTATGGATAAAATGCAGCATTATCTTATTCGGCATTTGCATCTTTCACTTTTCTTAGCAAATGAAACCTTGGTATGAAAACTGCAAAGTTTTAGTTTAGCTGAGAAGAATGGGAGATGGTTCTTACAGCATACAAAATCAGGCTTTGTTATTTTTTCTAAACGCGAGCAGAAATAGAAGATTTTCTGCGTCTGTGATTTTCTACGCCCAAAGACTAAAACTACGACGGCACATTTATAACAAATTCAGACTATTTGGATCCCAGCACCTTAGAAAGCCTATGGTCTGTCTAAAGTTTTAAAGATAATATTCCTGTCAAGCCTTTTTCGATCTTCCTTCAGTGACATGTTCACCGAATACTCTAATTTCTATATTAATGACTCTTTCACATTTGTTAATGGAATTCAAACTTGCTCAATATATCCAACAAACTCTATGCTATATTTTTGACTTCAAACACCTATTCGTTAATCTCTTTACCGTTGAAATATTGAATCCAACTGATTCCAAAAGTTTTTGTCAGAACTGTTTGCTCTGATGACCAAATCAGTAAAGTTTAGCTTTCAAATTAGTATATATAATTGTAGTAATTATAATAATTATCTATAACACTGGTCAACACGATTTTTCTGGCAAAGGGTTTTTAAATGAATTCTAACTAAATTTGGGCTGCTGATTACGAATATGAACTCAGTTTTTGTCTATCACATCAGGATTTTGGGCTATGCAATTTTCCAAATTTTGGTGAAAATTACTCATCAACCTATAGCTATATCGAAGGTTTCATAATAAAAACGTGATTTTTTTTTGTACTAAATTTTGTATATTAATAATCAAGGTATAACGAGTATTACTAAGTCGATCTACAGCAATCCAAATAGAATGACAGAAAAAATAGAAATCATAAAAATACATATATATATGTATATATATATATATATATATATATATACATATTTATATGTGGAACACAGATCAGAATCAAATTATAGTTTTACGAACTTTCTTTTCTTGGCTGATCTCTGATGTACAGCTTCTGGGTTGTCTCTCATAAAGCTCCAACAATAATCCGCCATCATGTGTGAGTTCCATCGGCCTTGATACCGTTATTCCATTGTTTTAATGTCCTGATAAAAAGGCTCCCCTTGTTCCTCACTCACATCCCCAGGATTCTGCGGGAAAATTGTCCAATTGGCTGTGTAAATAGTAAATATTGATTCTACATCCAAGATCTCGCAGGCTCATTAGTAGTTCTTCCACAATCTCTCATGATATTATAACCTCTCTAGAACAATCTTGATGTTGTTATATTCTTCCTTAAGTTTTACAGAATGACCTATTGGTACCGAGCCATACTTATTTCCATTGTGTAACAGAACACATTTCAAACTTATTTTTGAACTGTCAATAAAAAGCCTCCGATCCCTTGAATCATAAGCTGGAAGTCCCACAAAGAGAAGTAACCCTTCTATATCAGGACAATAGACAAACTGACCATCTGAATGGAAGTGCTTCCGCAGTTCTGCTTCCCTGTTGCGATAAAATGAGACACTTGTGCCAGGTTTCAACATTCAATTCTCTTGCAGTCTTGAAGCCAACAGTTCAGCAGCCTCTCGTAGTAGATAAAGATCCTTAACCAAATCATTCAAAGCCTACTGAGTAAACAGAATTGGTTTGTGACTATCTTCATCACAGGGCTGAAAAATATATTTAGTGTCTTCTTCATCACTAGAAGAAGGTGAGCAGAGATCTGTATCATCAATTTTTGGAAGCTCAGTAAATATTGGTACAGGTATTTTTTCACTATGGACAATTGGTCGAAAAGCTGAAGGGATACTTGCTTACTGCAAATGTTGCTTGTTTTTCTTATTGAAATCTTTTACATTGACAAGGCAGAAATAGCAGTCATCTAAATGATTGCTTGGTTCTCTCCAAACCATAGGCACTCCAAACTTGAATTTTGCATTCTTTCTTTAAGACCATGATCTCAAGGTCTCAGCACAGGTTTTGCACACTTTGTGAGGAGTCCAATGCTTGTCTTTAAGTGGTACTTTGAAGTAAGCCAAATAAACACTCTTAACAAAGTCAGTAATGTTGCTCCTCTGATTCGTCAAAGTAAAGCTCCCATAGATGTAGCAAAATATATTTGAGTCACTTGGGCACTGTCTTCTATGAGATGTAGAGGCCATTGTTAGGTCAGTAATACATCCTACAGACAAGAAAGAATCTGTTATCTACCTGAGTTGTTCCTTGAATTTCTACCCAACCTTCCACACCTTAGGCATTGTTTCACACAAAACAGCAGAATAATAACAATATATAACTAAATTAAGTGATAAAATCAATAAAAAAACACTACCTGCAAACGAGTGTTGTGTAAGTTGAAATCTGTTTGTTTACTTTCGTTTCATAAAAAATGGTTATGTTATGCATGTTCTAAGAAAACAAACATTTTCTTCAATTTATTGGGAGACTAATTGAAATGTAAATTTACCAAAATAAACCATTTAATCCGGCCTTTTTGCTACACTATTTGATAGGATATTATTTTCTTAAGAATTCATGACAAAATATAAATATGTATAGTGCAAAAACTTGATGTGGAGAAAATCTAAGATCAGATTTGAATTCAGCACCCTCCAATTAGTCTAAAACTGCTCTTAAATTCCACGCTAGAGAAAAAAAAATTCTTTGTTTAGCAGTGTAATAGGCGGTGTAGCCATTGGTCGGCACTTATTTCTACTTAAGGTATTATTTTCGAAAGCTATCATGCAAAATAGTTATTTTAATCTTCACCAAATGCAAATGTTTTTTTTGTATTACGACTTTTCCCTTTTTAAAATAACAATATAACAAAGCAAACAAGACACCACTATGATTAATACCAGTAATGTTAACAAAACCATCCCTTGTACATTTTTTGCACTGAAACAGAAGATGATGGGTAATTCCCGCTCTAGGATATTCTAGTGAAAGCAACTCCTGCTTTGTTTCAAACTGTTTTGCAAGACAACCTTCTCAGGAAAACCCGTTCAGTAACTTCTTGCCAATTCTCAATATCATTTCATCTATTACTAACTGGTCTTTGGTACCCCGAGTCTTCTCTCTGCAGCCCTTCTGATCTTTTTGTAGTATGTTGTTTGATTCTAAGTGGCTGTATATTCCCTCAGTAGTCATCCCAGTGAACAGCTTCCACATCATAGGTAAGCACGTTATTGGCCTAAAACTTGATTCTAGATTTTCTTTATTCTTAAGGGTTGTTTCCAAAGAGCTGCATTTTCCACTGTAGCGGGAAATGCTCACGAGCTTTTTTATTGCGCATGTGCATTGCATTAAAAATACCGCTGAACAGGCGATTTTTTTTATGCTCACGAGCTGCTTGTGAGCATTTATAAAAAGTAGAACTAGTTCTACTTTTTGTACGTATTTTTTTTCCGCCTGAGTTTAAGAACCAATGATAGTTCAGTATTTGAGATATTACGTAATCTTGTATTGTATTAACATTTTTGCACGGTCATCAAAAAACATAATATTTCCAGATAACAAAACGGCGCCGAATAGGTATGTTGCGACACGTTTTGACGAGAATGAAGAAAACGAGGATATCAATTATAATGAGGAAATTTATCAAAGATTCTTAAAGGAACAAAAGGAAGCAGAACAGAAACATCAACAGAAGAAAATAATAACGATAGATACCTCGGCCATTTCATCTGCCAGTTCTGGTATCGTACATTATCAACAAAATCAAAACTTGTGCATCGCCACTTGATAGGTACCATAATGTTATACAAAGCCTTTCACTTGGTCCTGTATCATCGCGAATTCTAGATGATTTCGAAATAAAAGGAGCAACCCACGAAAGAAGTTCTTCGAATCGCCTAGGTAGCATTTTGAAGGCTTGGAGAAATATTCATTGACGAACAGCATTAAATCCTGAACTAAAACCGTATATTAGCCTTTATTTCTTCTCTCCTGAAATAGCTTTCTCACCCAGAATTTCCTTTGTCTTTGAATATCATTCTGAGGGCGTCTTTGTTTACGACACAATAATACAAGCAATATTAAAATCAATTTTTGCTTTTGAAGCAAGGGTGTTGTACTATTGTTTATAGCTGCCATGTTTGTTCACATGAAAACGCG
>RDPX01000581.1:77492-98227 GCA_003991215.1 Morbakka virulenta | reverse complement strand
GGTGGTTTCCTTGCAAAAAGCACAGAGGCATTTGTGTTTGCTGCTCAAGAGCAAGCATTGAGGACAAGGTTGGCGCAGTCGACGTGGGATGGTGGTGTTAGTCCTATGTGTCGCATCTGCGGAATGGAATCTGAGTCAGTTTGGCATGTTGCGTGTGGGTGTAAGGTACTGGCTCAGAAGGAGTACAAGAGGCGACATGATAGGATGGGATTGAGAATATATTGGGCGCTGTGCAAGAAATATGGGTTGAAATGTGCGAGGAAATGGTTTGAAGAGGTGCCTGACAAAGTTGGAAAGAGTGAAGATGGTAGGTTTGACGTTTGGTGGGATAGATCAGTGGAGACAATGCAACAGGTGGAATGTAATCGTCCGGATGTTATTGTTGTTGACCGCACTAAGAACAGATGGCTGGTTGTAGATTTTGCTGTGCCTTCCGATTGAAATGTGACAGCTGAGGAAGAAGAAAAGGTCACTAAGTATTCTCCCTTGGCCCAACAAATCCGAAAGTTACACAGCGTATCTACCAGCGTTGTCCCAATCGTTGTGGAAATCTTAGGAGTGGTGACGAAGCGCTTGTAGCGCAGTTTGAAAGAGTTGGGCACCTCTGATGGCTTGGGTGGACTCCAAACATCTACCATCATTGGGAGCACCAACATATTGAGGAAGTTGCTAAACCTCTAAAGCTGCTAATCAATAGCCGGGGTTAAGTTTTCTCGTCTGGCAGGTGAATACCACCTCTCTGTGCGGGCTGTCATGCTGAACATGAACTTTGTTATTATTATTAAATTAATATTTATACAGGGTACAATACCCATATGCAAAACAAACATAGAAACACATCAGCATTTTACATATACTAGAAAAACTGCTATCAATGTGGTCCTGTTTTGACACATTAGTAAACAAAAAGGAAAAAGGAAAAACAAAATAAGAATTGGAAGCTAAAAAACTGCTTTAAGGCTGGCCTAAGTCTGTTAGCACATGGTAAGACACTGAAAATGCTGAAAAACGAGTCCAAATTGAATGGTGGCAATTTAGAGGAACTAATCACTAAAATCTAAAAACCTAAAAATTCAAAGATGCTATTTGAAATCATTTTATCTAAAAATCATGATATTACCAGAGTTGACTCTATGACTTATCTAGAAGTATCTAGTGTTTAAAGAAGTTGATATCAGATATTCATACAAATACATATAGTCACTGACTCAAAGGGCCACGGCCCCCTCACTTTTAGGCAAACTTTGCAAAAGTGCCTATTCCAAACCCAAAATTGCCCTTTTCAGCTAATCTTTTGCCCAAATTCTCGACGCAAGATAAGACCCAAAACTTGCCCTGAACGATATTTGTAATCAAGGCTTTCCATGAGGAGGATTGTCAGTATTGTTTTCACAACTTTGCATTATCTCTGGATCAGACTATCATTGTATTGAAAAAATAAAAATGAAATCATAATGGACACAGTGATGAAAAGCATTGTGATTTGCGTTCATTAGAAAACTAACTTCAAAAACTCTGAGCATCTCAGCTAAAATAGTCATAATATCTGAGATGTGATAAAAATCAGACAAGTAGAAGATCTCACAAACAAATTGGAGGAGCTTCATGGGAGTGGTCATGTGCATTTTTGGGGGACCTGCTACCCCACCCCCACCACCACACTTTTCAGAATCTTCCTACGTCCCTTCTCAAAAGCACCAATCCAAAGTTTTGAAATTGTAACAATAATTTATAAAAAATCTAGAACAATAAATCCCCAAGTTGCTTTACACGGCAATGTTAAAATGTTAAATGTTAAAATTACAAAATTTCACCGCTTATTTCAAATCAAATAGAATTTGTGATTTTCTAAGCTTACCTTATTACGCGAAATAGCAGGTGCAGTCTAATTAAGAAATTAAAAAAAATTAGGCAAGATTAACTAAGGAATGTTTTCATAGAAATCGTGTTTGTTACTTTAATTAAGGAATTTTTTAATTTATATTTGAATTTTAAGGATTGATCACTTTTTAAAGAAAATATGTTGTACACAAGAACACAAGTTGAATAGTAGCCTTTTCTTTGTTGATTCTACGAAGGGCCTCGATATGCTGGCGCAGTGTTTGTGGTCTGTGCAGGACGTCCCGCTCATGTAAGGTTGATTCGAAGGGTAATACTTAGCCTCTCACACATTAATGTGTCCATAGCAGTACCTTCGCGTAGTACACCTTGTTTTCATAGAATCTGCTATGCTTAAGGCAAATTTCCATCTCATTGAAGTCCATCTTAAACTCTATTTTTAAACAATTTCTGGCTTTAAAAGAATGCCAGGAAGCAGCCGCTCAAACAACGGATCCCTGACCCCAAGAACAGGAAATCAGCTTATCTTGTCGAGACATGTTATTTTGCGAGAGAGAGGATTAGCAATTTTGGCCACTTTCTTTCAAATAAGTGAATCATTTGTATTTTTATAAACCCTAAATAGATAACTGCTGGTTTGGTGAAGGTCAAAGGTATTTATTACAAAACTAATTGTGGAAGGGCTTTATATTTCTAGTTACATAATTCTCAGTGCCCAGAAAATCAACTGTAACGGGTTTGTAAAAACAAGTTTGATGAACACTAACTTTGCTTCGAAATGGTGTAATCAAGTCGTGGATCCGCACAGGGTGTCTGGATGTGTTGCATCCGAGGAGTGGTTCTCCTTCCCCGGCTGACGATGTATGGTGAAACGCCACATAAGGGTACGCTGCTTCAGACGAAATAGACGACGGTTTGCTATTTCATCCAATGTGCGGTCTCCAAATAGCTTCACTAACGGCTTATGATCAGTTATAACTAGAAGATTGATACACCCTTGGGTAAAGTACCTTGTTTGCTCCAACGACCAAGCGATTGCCAAAGCTTCACCCTCAGCAGGGACAAATCGCGTCTCGGAAGGTCTGAGAAAACGTGATCCGGCCAACCTTATTCTCCATCCATCTTTGCAGCAAGTAGGAGAGATGACTGAACATTTGCAATGTTTTTGAGATAGGTAGAATCCTATTCCCGTTTTCGACCAGTCAGGGCGAAGACATGTGGGAAGTTTGGGGTCAAAAATCTCAACCCCTTTCTCAATGGCTTCTATCACGAGCTGCTTTGATCGTGAAAACGTAACGCCAAGTTCATTAGTCCATTCGAATTTGCATCGTGGGCTCAGAAGGTGTTTGAATGGCTCCATGACGACTGACAATTTATCATAGTGTGCTCCATTGTTCACCAACCCAAACCACGACCGAACGTCGGTTATCTTACTTGGGGTCGGGAAGTCTCTTATGGCAGCAATGAACTTCTGAAGCGGTTTGATAGAATGTTCAGAAATGTGAAAACCTGCAAAATTGACAGCTCTCTGTGCAAACTGAAATTTCTATTTGTTGAGATTGATTCCACTGTTTCCAAGAAGCTCCAGGAAATCAATCATGCGCCACCAATGATTCTCAAGTTCAGTATCAAACATTAATGTGTCGTCTACATACTTAGTCTTACGTTCGATGTCAGCAATGATCTCGTCGAAACGTCTTGAGTACCCGTCACCACTCGCCAGAAAGCCTTGTGGTGCTTTCTTGTAACAGTACCTTCCCCATGGCGTGATGAAGGTTGTGTAGTGACAAATCCTCTGGAGCAATGGGTACGGAATGGAAACCATTCCAGGCATCAGTCACATACTTCCAGGTATCGGGTGGTACGGCTTTGGCTTGTAGAAATGAGGGTTTAACAGGGTGAGTTTCTCTGAGACATTTAGCATTAAGGGGGAACAGGTCCACTGTTCGACGTGGTGATCCATCCGATTTTGAGGTGATGACCATCCTATGACACCACAATGAAGGCTCGCCAATGGGAACTTTTTCTAGGACTCCAAGTTGCACATCATCATCAAGTTGCTCTTTGACTGCATCCTGCCAATGCAAGGGTACTGAGGCAGGAGAATGTACTGCATGAGGAGTTGCATCTGGATCAACATGAAGAGATATTGAGGGACCCTTCATTCCAGGAAGCTGTTGATGGGTGCATTGGTTAAACGTTGATTGTGAATAACGTTCAATTAGCCAATCACGCATTCTGATATTGTTTTCTGGAACACAATCAAATGGCAGTGATGAAGGGCGCCCAGGTGGGAGTGCTCGTTTAGGGCAACCACACGGTTTAAGAGAACATCCAATCGAAGCTTGTACGGTGGCACCTATTTTGGGAAAGTCCTTCGAGATAATATTGAGCTGGACCATTGCTTTTTAGACAAGTAGAAACGATTTGTTGATGGACTGATGTATGTCATAACAGCTGCTGAATGTACGTCGCCTTCACTGAAAGTTCCAGAAAGTCTGAGGAGGATCGTTCCTTTGGTAGGTATTTTCTCTCCATTTACAGCATAAAGTCCATGTCTAATAGGCAATAAGTCAGCTTCGCGGAAACCACTCTGAAGGAAGTTGTTAAGCCCCCATAGACAAGATTGGGCTCCTGTGTCTGTGATAGCATCAATCAGTTTCAGTTTGATCATTCTTGACTTCTTATTACGTTTCGCGCAGTCAATAGGGTCCGTACTTATCAACAATTTCACCCACAGGTGTTTCATTGACTCCATCTTCTTCCAGCCTTTGCCGGAGTCGAACAGTAGATAGTCGAGGGGCTCAGATATGCCTCCAATCGATATCGCTCCAGCATCATCTTGATTAGCGACACCGTTGACATTATTCTGACGACTAGAGCCTCTCTCCTTGTCCTTTTTACTCCAACAAGAAGAACAGTATTCTTTTGGCGACGGCTACAAAAGAACTTCAAGTTCAGTATGACAGTCCTTACACAGTCCTTTTCTATCAGTCTGTCTACCCTTTTTCTTGTAGGATGATAGGGCAGCATTTGTGGAGCTCTTATTCATTGCATCACGAGCCATCTTCTTTGCCTCGATATAAGTAACAGTTTCCTCAACGGTCTTGGTGTCTAGTTCGTGCCAACCAAGAACCTCACGCTTGACTTCATCATCACTTAAGCCAGAAACAAGTACGTCCTTTGTAATAATATTAGTAAAGTCTACTACTTGTGTACATGTTGAACTGGTGCATTCCAAAAAGTAGGCACACGTGTCAGCCTTCCCCTTGATTCTTGCGAAGAGGGAACGTGCGCTCTCACCATCACATTGATTCATGGTAAGCAAATCAGAACGGCGGACACTAACAGCCACAGGGGTAACGGCTAGTCTCTTAATCATGGCCAGTAAATCATCCTCAGCAGCCCGAACAATATTTGTACCATTATTTTTCAATAAGTCATTGCCAAGATCCTCATCGCAACATTCGAACAGTTGTTGAGCTATTGCTGCTGGGGAGAGAGAAGTTCCTCCCTTAAACAGATTCCACCGTGCAGTAAACGTATTCCATATCTCTTCATTACATCCACGTGAGATGGAGGGTCTCTGGATTTTGGGTGCTTTTTGCTTTGAAGGAGCCGCTGTAACCGTAGAATTGATGTGTACATTGTTGAGTACCATCAGCAAAGCGGCTGCGATAGCAGCATCAACATCATCAGTGACATACTCACAATCATCAACTGGACACTAGATTGCAGGCATCTTGTAGAGAAGATCCACATAAACAATTGCGTCTTTCTTATACTTTTATTTCTTATTAGTTAAGAATGTGGATCTAAAGAAAAACAAAAAGGAATGAATCAAACGTAAACCTAAGAATGATAAACTATCAAGAAATATATCCAACAGTCCTACAGTGTCTAGAAAATCAACTGTAACGGGTTTGTAAAAAAAAGTTTGATGAACACTAACTTTGCTTCGAAATAGTGTAATCAAGTCGTGGTATCACATTTACAAGAAAAACCTGTTCAAGAAAGAAATAGAAATATAGAAGAAAGAAGATAAGATGCAATTAAAAACAAGTAACAAATCAAGTTTTCTATTTCTAAGGTTTCGGATTCCCTCGTTGTTATAAGGACGCCCCCGTATATTAATTTTTGAATTTTAGTAACGGTCCAAATCAACTTTAGCGAGGAAGCAAGCTTTTTTTTTCGAATCTCTCTGAAATCGAACAAGTTTATATGTAACGTTTATTTCGAATGATTGTTTCGATTGTTTATTTTTACCGTAATTATTCGATTTACCGCACCCTACTCGAATAAGCGCACCCTTTGGAACCCAAAAAAGCTAATAAGCTCACTCCCTCAATTAAGGTCACCCTTTTTGGCAGATATCCTTTTCAACAACCGCACCGTTTTTTCAAAGTGAAAAATTGACGATCAAGAATAAAAGCACTAAAAACATATATTTTAGTGAGCAAATTCTATTATCTTTTTAACATCATGTGGGTAAATCACAATGTTCATATGTTTACAGATACCTTTGTATTTGTCAATTTCATTGTTGAACTTGATGAATGTCGACGTTGATATTTTAGACATTTAGTGCTTTGTAAATTTACTTCGTACTCTTTGTACTGATAAAAAGATTTTGGACATTTTGTGCTCTATAAGTTTTCCAATAAGCGCACCCCCTCAAATACACGCACCCCTGAAGAAGCGCACCTTTTAGAACCACCATAATTATTTAAGCGCACCGTGCGCCTAATCGTGTAATTACGGTAAGTGAGTTTTTGACAATTTAGAATAGAAATTCAAGTGTTACAGTGGCGAAAAGTTTGCTCGTGTTAAGCAAGAAAAATTTTCTTCAGGCGAAAAAAAGGAGCAAGGTGAATTGGTTGATAAATGCAAACAGAAGTATAAGGAAGAAGTTAAAGCTTTACAAGGGAAAAAAACTATGATTACAGAACAAAAAACACGTTGAAAAGAAATCAAAACAAGGCTTTCTTGCTGCTGCAGTAAGAGAGTTTCATGAAGAAGAAGTTGCAGGTGTGGCAGGAAAAGATGTGGAAGAAGGTCTTGAAACACCTGCTCCATCAAATAGCAGCTTATCAATTCCAACAAAGCACGCCAGTCTTTCATATTCAACCAATGATCTGATACAAATGAAGATGCGGAATTTCTAGAAAAATTACAAGTGATCATTACAGATGCTAGAACATCCAAATTTTTTATGCCCTACTTGTCTCAATTTAGGGCATAAACCAAGTCACCTGTTTTTATTGTTTTTTCAAATTCTTTCAAATTTATTGGGTGCGTAGTTCCATTTACAACCATTCTTCAACACATACGAACAAACACTGCATAAAACCACTAAAAGCATTAAACTACAAAGGGTAATGGTCATATTACTATTATTAAGGTAAGAGATAAGGGCTCAGCTTTACTGACATCAAAGAAAACTGACAGTATCAGATAGCTCAAAATAAAATGGGCAAGATACACAATGTCACTAAAAAGAATATTAAAAAGCCATGCCTATCAGTATCAGGTCTCGTGATAGTTTTCCACTCCCTACTCAGTCACCTAGCAAAAAAAGTCAGACTTCAATTCCTCCCAGTGTCGCCATACAAACAACAGTTTCTCTTTCTTTCAGATGTACTATTTCGTATGTCTTTCTCAACAACCTAACTAAATAGAACACAAGACAGCGTACTTTTCACCTTTTTCCAAACAAACAACTGTCTCTCATTAAAACAAAGACATTGATGTTAACATTACTGAGCACTTAACTGATTAACGGTAAACCAAATTCCATATCGAAAGGCTCGAAGGGGTATAAAAAACGAATAGAGTCTGAACCATCTGAAAAAAATAACCCAACCAGAGGCAACCCAAGAAGATTAAATCGATGCAGAACCACCGATCGCGTTTGATGCTCCACCATCACGATTCAAACAGCAGTAACGGAACACCGAATATTAACAAGTATTGGGGGATAAGTAACGGTAGGGATTCCTTATATGTTTACATTGTTCAACCTGATCCCTTCACTGTCCAGTATTTTGACCCAACTACCAGAGGTGACGCATAGAGGCTAAATGATACAAAATTTGAAGTATTTGCTGAAGATTTTGTTCAAAAAGCAAAGGACCCTCAATTAATTCCAACTGGAAGTTGAGTGAACTATGTTTTTCAAAAGGATGAAACAATTTAATGAAACTTATCTGACATTGGTATTTGGCCATTGTTGATATTTAAAAGAAAAATTAGTTTTTATTTGTTTTAAACCCTCGGTTACAAATTTCTATCTTCCCTCTTTGAGAAAGTTTGGTACATCAAAAGTACTTTCTTTGGGCAAAATAGGCATTTATGTACCATTTATTAGGTTTTCATGGGCCCCGCTAATGCAGACCCCCCGTTTATTATATTTTTTTACAATTTCGGAACCCCACTTATTAAAATCCCCTTGTTATTCGGGACCTTAGAGTAAGGTATCTGACATAAAGTCATGTATTAGCTATTAGGCTGCAAATGTCTTTGCAGGGATGACGTCATGTAACAGCACTGCCCAATTTTGATACGTAAGGTTGGAGTGGTTGTCTTTGAATGAACTGGTAGAACAACACCCCTCCATGCGAGCACCAAGGTAAAAGTATTAGTAGGATGGCCATCTATTCTCTGTGTTTCATGTTAGCTAAATCCATGTTTTCTCACCATCGTAAGTCGTTGGAAGTAGAAATTAATGAGAAATTATCACAAAAACGATAATTGGTACTTATAATATAATATCCCAATTAAAATCACGGTTATTTTGGTCAATAGCTATATGGCTGGCACTCGACTAGGCCAAGATGCCTGAGTAATAAAACTAAAGGCAAGTTTGTTTTGATTAATACTCAAAAACAAAGAGTGGATCCACAAAGATCACCACTTTTTGTGGTTGCCTCAAGAAAAAAAACAAAAGAGATATCAAAAGCACGCCATAATTTTGTGAGTGATTATACTAAACAGTTAAAGAGTATACAAAAGTTATGTTTATCTACAAAGAGGAAATGATGAAAGTGGCATATGAACAGCCTCCAATGTGCCTAAATGGAAGCCACAACTAGCTCTGCCAAATAGTTTGAACTGTTCTGCCTCGAAATTTTCACTGCATTGAGATTTTAGCAGTAGATGATGTGGTATACCAGCATCACAATTAATAATTTTTTGTATACTCTTACATTGACTGAACTCATTTGATATAGGGTTATTCTCAATCAATACCAGATACGTGTTGTTTTATGAAGAAAGCATTTTCTGTGAAATGAAAATAACTTTAGATGCAGTTGCACGATAGCATTCGATCATTTATTATATTTAATTTATTATAATTAATGAATTATAATTAATTTATTATAGCTTATTATAATTATTTGGGTAATTTGATTTTCGAACTTGGTGGAAATCAGCCCTATCCAGGGTATTTTGAGGTGTATAACACATTTTGAGACTTTTATAAACAAGATTTGGTAAGCTGGATAACATGTAACGAAAAATGTTGTCAAATACATTAGTGTAACCGTTACTTGACAGAATTTGCTTAATTTTATCCATTTTTCCTGACAATTTTTAGGAGAGCAAATGACCATAGCACGATATACTGAAGGTTTTATGAAGCCAATTTTCAATGGCGTGGTACTGAATAAGTCCCAACTTACGTATTGTCAAGTGATGCCTGACTTTAGAAGCACACTGGTATTGAAGAGAAGGACGTTTCTCTTACTAGAACTTCCAAAATGGTAAACAACCATCTTGCACTTTTTCAGCAGCCAACAATGGTGGGCAACAAATATGAATGAAGATTGTTGAGGTTAACCATTAGCTTAGCCCTATCTAGGTCGTCTTTCAATACTGCAATTGGCATACGGTTTTTCTCTATAAATACTATGTACTTGTTGTTTTATCCTATTGACTGTGTTATATTGTTTGTTGATGAAAATATCATCAAATAAGCCTTTGCACACATAACAACGTGAACGTCATTTCTTATGTATACAAAAGGGCATATTATTATGGAAATGATTGTGGTGGATATGGTAGTGGCGAAAATAACAAGTACCGCTATTATTTTAATTTTCATGAACCTGCCAAACCGTAACTCACGAACATTTGCAGCTTACGACATGTTAATACATTTACATCCATGACTCGGACTTGTCCACATTCTCAAGAAGTGTCATGCAAGCTTGTGTTCATCGTCCGAGGTCATTTTTTATCTCTGTATGTTTACCATCTGTACATGCATGAATATTGTTTCCCCATCTGGGCATGTGTTTCCTTGTCCCATTTTAATGTTCTTGATAGAGTTCTCAGATGTGTTTGTAACTTATATTTGGTTTTATCTTATATTTGTATATAAAATATAAGATAAAACCATGTTCGAATTCGCAGGTTGTGTAGCTCAATGTGCAAGAAATTTTAAGTACTTTAAATCGGATTGGAAAACGAGTGTTGTCTAAAATTCTAATTGCAAAAGGCTTTCTGGATGTTCAACAACTGACATTTCATAGCCCTCTTGGCCACTCAAAATACTACCCAAAGGGGGTCATGTGCAAGCCTGCGGCACAAATAAGAAGAATCTCTGGCACTAAACAATAAGTGACATACATTGGAGTTGTATGAGTAATAGGTGTTTTCTACTCACTGCTTTTGTTAATGTGGTCAACTTTTCCTATTTGAAGAAAAACCGGACATGCTCGGTGTATTGTGTAAATATAAAAAATTGGGCTATCGCAGGTCAGGCTTTTGGACCTCTTTTGTCTTGTGTCACGTCAAGACATTCTCGAGAAATCTGCGTTTCCAACGGACAGACCACTGACGGGCATACATATCCACCTCAATTATGATATATTGGAGGTATTATATCATAACAATGTATAACAACCCTCCAAAATTTTCATATGATTTTATTAATGCTTTTTTCATACTACAGAACGCCTCAGTCCAAAAGTTACTATTCTTAATTGATATTTTGTTCACTTAAAAATCTTTTTAAATGGTTTTTTCCTCCCTACAAATTTTACTTCCAAAAATATGAAAATAACCAGTAATGCATGGAAAATTCTTTGGGATATGAATATTTAATGTGATAATGAAATGAAAACAAGGTGGCCATATATTGTTTTTGTAAACAAGAAGACAAAAACCACTGCACCCTCTTTGATATTGCAGGCCCCTTTGAAAGTAAAGGTTTTGGTAAATAAAAGGATAAAATAAAGGGATGTCATGACTTGAAATTAGACCTTGGAAGAATTTGGGGTATGAAAAAGGTTCAAATTATCCCTGTAGTTATTGGTTCACTGGGTAGTATTTCTAAGAAATTTAAAGATTGGATAGAGAAACTAGGGATCCATATAAATATTACACTAGTTCATAAATGTGGCTTTTAGGTAACTGCTAGTATCAACTGAAAGATACTTGACATGTGAAATGCGAAAGAAACCTGTTGTATATAACACAAAGCCCCTAGCTTTGTGTTATAGCTTGCTCAACAGGAAAATTTCAGCAATTCCACCAGCCAGAGCAATAAGTTAAATTTCATATAATAATAATAATAGTGATGATGATAATAATAATAGTAATAATAATAATATTGCTAATAGTATTGCTCCACCACTCAATTATAAAAATAGGGTAGACATAACCAAGACATAGCCAGGGTTTGAGAACCTCTGGCAGGATAAGCTCTTGCTTCAACCATTAAATTTCAGCGATATGCAACAGGAAATTGTGCCACCACAGAGGTGTTGGCTTAGACACTGTGTGTGGCGTGTAGCAATAGGCAGACATAAAAACTCCTTTGTCTCTGTGCCAAATTTCATCCCAAATTTTGCAACCGTTCTTTGGAAATCCGCGTTTAAACGGAAAGAACGACAGATACACAAACATCCCAATTATGATAAAGATTTGTTCCTTATGTTTATCAATTTTTATTAATTTCAATATTGTAGGTATACATGGGGGAGGTAGCAAGCGCTTTTGGATAATATGCTTCCATATAATCAATCAGCTGGTAACCTTTTTTATGCACAACCATTACTTCGATTCAGGTGACTAGTAGCAATTTTGGGATCTTCTGTTTAACTTAAAGCATCTGGAATTTTGATGTTTACTTGGAAACATTCGTCAAATATTACTTAATATTTCAGCTTAAAGTTTTTCATTATGGTAAACAACTCAACCCCAAACCAAGAAAGAAGTATGGTGCTTTAATCAGTCTAGTTTACAGCTTTGAGCTATTTCGCAGCAAAGCGCATCTATTTGTTTTTTGTTTTAATGTCATTTTCCCCCAGTAACTGGAGCTCAGACGGTGCCCTTCACAGGGAGTTGGATTTGACAGTGAGGAATTTCTTGGCCGGATGCCCTTCCTGATGCCAACCAATGAACGCATCATTGTACCCTGTCACGTCCTGCAGGATATCCTTAATTCGCCCCGCCTGTGCATCAGTCAATCTAAATAAGCAAATAGAGAAAATGATAAAAAGAAGCAGATGGGGGTAAAGAAGATATGTTCAAAGCACAAAAGGGGGTAAGCAGGGTCTTCACAAAGTAAAGATGGAAAAATGATGAGCAGACAATATTTGCCGAACACCATCAAACTTTTTAATATTCTATTGACATTTTACTTTATAATTCTTCACCTCTGTTAAAGAGAAAGTGTTGTTTTTAATTCCCAAATTCAAAGCCTACTGGTATTTTAAATACTTAAAATATGCAGAAAACCAGAGGCAAAACGTATTAGAAGATATTATCGGATATTCTGGGATATTATATTTACCCGATAATTGTGTGGAAAGGCAGGGAAAGACGTTTTACCAATATTAATAATGGTGTCACGCTTTTCTGGTTTCTTACGGCTTTGTGCTTATTGCGACATCCTCTAACATAATAGAGTAAGCACTTTTACTGATCTGATGTATGAAAACTAATCTTCTACCAGTGAATCAGTAATAACTTCTGTATTTTGAATAGCAATTTTGACAGATACTACTTTATACATTCATAAAATTCATTGCTAAAATCGACACTCAAGGAAGAATAACGTTTTATGTTCTTATCACAAAATGTCTTTTAGTGAAAATTACTTCTGTATAATTTTCTTCTGTTGTAGTTTTTCCTTACTGTTTGCTTGTACTTAGATATTCACTGATTACTTTAGCATTTTCACCATTGCTACCATTATTAGTATAACCCTCTTATATAAAGTATATATCTGTATTCTACAGGGGCGAATGTGGATTTAAATTTGACATTGACTACGACACACTGTAGTCCAAATTATCGGCATATACTACCGTAGAACTAATCTACCAGAGCCACACCCATGCCAAGAAAATAATACCTAGCCGACTGAACTCTTGAAGCAAAGATTTGAAACTTAGTACAGCTGAAAGATACAAAGCATTCATTGAAATCGTCTTGTGGAGCAACAAGTTTCTAGCATACTGTTTTACGTCGTTGGGTGCTAGCAACTTTTCCTTATACCCTAGTGTTACCGTTTTTGAGATAGCCTTAAAACCCTGTTACATTTTTCAAAGTTAAATGAAAGTAAACGCATTTTAAAACTTCGTGAAATTTGTTTCGAGAAATTAAGGTACACGCATATAAACGTTCCATTTGCAATTTTAAGACTGACCACGTACTAAGAATTCATTTACATGAATTCTAAATGAATTCTTTCCTAGAGCAGTTTATCGCACTTAATAAAAAAATGTGCATCTGATTTATATCGAAACATCAAATGGTACAATGGGTTTTTTAACCTTATACGATCTATTGTCAAAATAGGACCTATCCAGCCTTTACAGTGTAATAAGAAACTCCTCCAGTAATCTTACAACAACCTTCTCAAGTTTTGAGATAAATATGATCAATTAGAAATTTAGGTAATGGAACTGTCTTATCTCTACCGACATTTCGCAAGCCTTCTACCAGATAACAGTCTCTATAAAATCCACCACGCATGGTAGAAGTAGCGATCCAATTTAAAGTGAGCCGTGTTTAGAGGCATTACGCCATGGAAATGCCTTGTTCTGAAATTTTTCTTAAAGAATTCGTAGCTCGTATGCTGGGTGATCTCGCCCAAGAAGGTGAAATGGTTGATGTGTTATTCATAATCTTGTCAGCAGCTGAATACTTGATGCTCCACCAGGGATATCAAGGGTGTTTTTATCGTGACACCATCACTAGGTGGGTTGCCTACCACGGCTTAGAGAGGCCCATCCACCCTCATCGAGAAAAGGCTTATCCGCTCCAGTTTCCCAACCCGGTATTTTCACAACCTCGCAGTGAAGGAGGGTTGCCAGCCAAGGCTAAAGAGTCACCTCCTACCCATGAGGCAAACTAATTCCCGCCAGACGCCAATCTGGTATTTAAAAGTCTCGGAGAGAGCTGACATGTACAACACCTTGCTCAAGGGTGACCTGGAGGTACTTGTGGCAAAGGGAAACCTCATTCGCACACATTGAAACTCCACAATCGAATGCAGTTTAATGACAATAACCAGGACAAATGTGTTGGTTAATGTAGCGGAAGACCTGTGTCGAGAAGAACACATTCCCACGAGTATCCTCAACGACTGTGAGCCTCTTTTATCTGTGTTGTCATCTTGTGATCTTGGTCTTTCTGCCAGTGAAACAATAATTGCATTAGAAACCACAACGGTGTTAGGTTGGATTTGATCAGAAAGAAATTTATCACCTTACAGAATTTTCATTCTTTCTACTTGTGTTTTCTTTGCAACAGTCAAAGAAATGCTTCATTCCTTGATACATACAAATGCCTTACATGTATCTCACAACTAGAATATACCACATTCCAATTGGCAACAGTCTTAGTGATGTGATATGATCCAAGGAACTGATAACACCGTGTAAGCCTTCTATCAACACCATCAGTACTTACTCTATCATATACTGGCAGCACTTCCCGAAATCGGTGGTCATTTATTACTTGTCAGTGACCGTGTTACGAAATCTCTCTGCTGCACCCACCCTGTCAGGTTTGCCAGGTTGGTTTTGTCAGTTACTTCAGTACAAAATTCCATCAAAAACAAAACTCCTGCTTATCCTGTGAAGTGAAACTCTTTACATCAAGGCATCAATTTGTCACTTTTGGCCCTATTCATTCATGGAAATCACAATTCACTGATAGCCAACTGTGTTTCCAAACGTACAAATGATTGACGCCAGGACATTATTTTCACTAGAAGCTGAATCACAACCTTCCTTTTTGTCGCCAACCGCTTTGTTCTCGCTAAACAATATCATGATGGCTCTTCTATAACCTTTTTTTTACTGCTGTTTCAGAAACCCATCTGGATATAAACCAAACCCCCATAGCTCACTACAGAAACCGAGTGTGCAGGGCATTGGTGTGTCCATGGCAACCTCTCACAAGAAAAGCAAGCTTTCAAGAAGCTCGCTAAAATCAGTGAAATCAAATGCCATACGAAATAGCGCAGCGTTTCAAGGGACTAAATTGATCGTCCACTAGAACGAACCCATTGCTCCACGAACACATCATTGTACCGCGTCACCTCCTACAGGATATTCTCACTTCATCCCGCCTGTGCCTCAGTCAATCTGCAGAAGCAAATACAGAAAATGATAAAAAGAAGCAGATGCGGACAAAGAAGATATATTCAAAGCACAAAAGGGGGTAAGCAGAGTCTTCACAAAGTAAGGATGGAAAAATTATGAGAAGATAATATTTGATGAACACCATCAAACATAAAGCTTAAAGCGTATTTTCTCACACAAGTATTGCTTGATATCCCTATCTACTTTATTTGTGACGCCAAAGGAGTCTCAAAACAATAAAACAGTATTTTATAAAATTTCTTTTAAAACTTGCGGCTTATTTGTTACCACAGAGGAATAGGAAATAATACAATTATTCCTTCAAAGTTTCAAATTTTTTTATTGAAAGGAAGCGGCTTTTTATGCTTCTAAATTCTTTCTGTTCATCATCGTTTCTCCTTAGAATGAAAATAATTCAATAGTGGTTACATTTTGTTTAAATAAATTCTGGTGAAAGGTTCCCATTCTTCCATTAAACAGGGCGACTAGAAAAATGACAAAAATAAATTAATTGCGTGACTTCAGATCCTCTTTGCACCGCTTTTGTAATGCACTCAAATGATGGCATTTTAGAATGTACTTTAGAGCTTAAAAAGGACACAAAAGGCTACCGTCAACTGTTTTGCTGTTAAAAAATTGAACTAATATTTGCTAAAGAATTTGAACATAAAGTCAGAGACAGATATTAACTTTTATTACATTTCACAGTTGATACTGATGAGCTATATGAACTACTCAAAAAAACACAATAAATGAAACGAAAGAAACTGTTGATTATCATAGAATAAGGAACTTCTTTGGGATAATTGCAGAATAAACTGAACTCTGCTACAAGAGAAAAGCTTTCAGGTTGAAATACTTAATGTAAACAAGGAAATGAAAGACAGGGAAGTATTTAAAAAATTGACAATGTGGTTAAGCGGTGAGTCAGAATCGTTCCTAAAAGAGCTTTGGAAAACCATGTTGGATCCATAGAGAAACAATAACAAGAATAACAACAACAATAATAATAACAACAATAACAACAACAATAACAACAACAATAACAGCATAATTATGACGCAAGTCTTCTTTTATTATAAGTGTTTAGATGTTGCCTTTATCGCAAGTTTTAGATTTTTGGTTATTGCTAATATTAAGTATATACTAGTAATAATATACACTAATATTATTATATAATAAAATTAATAATAATTGTACCTTATTAATATATATTTTACATTATTATGTTTTATTTAATTCTATTCTTGTGGTATAACGCGCATTAGATCATACGCACATGCTGCATATGCGGCATAGGTAATAAAGATTATTATTACTGTTATTATTATTATCATTATTATCTTAGTTTATAGCATTTGCACAGGCCGTTCTTAATACCGCTTTATCACTCTTGGGCTAGTCACAACTAGCAGCAAAAGGCCAAGAGGTTCTTTCTCCTTACATTAATGAAACTTTTCTAAGAATCCTAGCTGTTCCTAGTAAGGCTGTCTTTTGTACTATTCCAATGTCTAATTCAATATTTATCATGTCAGTTCCTCTCTTGAAATTTTTGCTTACACACCCTAAAGCTCCAACAACAATTGGTACAACACGAGCATTCTTCAATGACCAAAACCTTTTAATTGAATTTTGATAATTCTCTATCATTCCCTGTTCCTTATCATGTACCCTACAATCTCCTGGTACAGCAACATCAATAAAGATACAAGATTTACTTTTCTTATTAGCCACAATTAGATCAGGTATTATTACTATAATGTTTAATGTTTCACTTCTTGCCTTTAGTTCTTGATGGCAGTAAATTAATTTGAAATCAGGCAGCAACAAGCCATCAGAGGTTTCAAGTTTACTTTTTCAATGTGTTGCGACGACAGCACCTTACTTAGGATACGTATTGATCCTAACAATGTTGTTTTTTGTACAACTTCCATTTTGATGTTTTCATCGCAATCCTTCCAATGTGATTCTAACTTCTTACTATCCATTCTCAAAGCACCTATAACAACAGGAATCACTTTAACCCTTCTTTAGCTTCCATAACCGTGCAATTTCATCCTTCAATGGTTGGTATTTCTCAATCTTTTCCGTTTCCTTCACGTTTACCCAATTGCCCCCAGGAATGGGGATGTCTATTATTTTATCTTCTTTTGTTCCTTTATTTATCATCACAATGTCAGGCTTTCTGGCTTCGATGTGTTGGTCGCATTGTATATCAACAGTTTGTGTTTTTTATTTTCACTACAAACATCTGGCTTGTGGTTGTATCACTCGTTCACCGGTTCCAAATCTGCCGTATGACACATTGCACAATGGACATATCTTGCCATATTATCATGACGCCTTTTATATTCTTTCTGTGCTAACTTGGAACTCTCACGACATGGCTGACACTCTCACCCCTCTCGAAACACATCCTGCGTAAAGGTCACTCTTTTTTTTTTGTCAATATGGTATTTTAAATAGTTCGTTCTCAGTGATTGCTCCTGAGCACTACAAATCAACGCCTCAGTGGTACTTTCCAAGTCTCCCTTATTCAACCACCCCCAAGTCTTATACCAATCAACGTCTCCATTGTCTTCTGAGAATTGTCTATGCAATCTTTTCTCCTTCCACTCTCTTATCATGTCAACCTTTCCCTTTCCCTTAAAAGCTTCTGTGTCCTTACATCCTTCTATTTTCAAAAGACCTTGATTTTTAACCATCTGCAGCATCTCCTCTCTACTATTTAAAACGTGCCATGCTTAATAATTTTCTTCGGCTCTTACGCGTTTCTAATCAGTCCTCTGGACGACTAATCAGTCCTCTTCCACCTTCTTTCCTCTTTACATACAACCTTGCAACGTCACTTTTTGGATATAAGATTTGTGCATGGTCATTAATTTTCTTGTCCCTCAATCAACCTTTTCTAGTTAGTTTTTCGTCCAATTAACGATTCCTTCACGTCAACCAGGTATAACTTTTCACCGCATGCTGTTAGAACTGACTTCCATTTTTTTCATGGACTCAGTAATAAACTTAATGATGTCTTGGATACACTTACCTGTTTTAGACATTCAATTATCCAGGAGTGGGGGATCATATGATACGCTTTTTTGTAATCGATCCTCGCCATTGCCAGCTTTTTGTGCCTTCTCTTACACTCCTTCATAATGGCTTTATCAATGATGAGTTGATCTTTAATACCCCTACTTCTCTTTCTCCAACCTTTTTGTTCGTCAGGGAGCATCTCATTCTCTTCCAGGTATTTATAAATATTATCAGAAATATTACTCGTCATTAGTTTCCACATTAGTGGTAGACAGGAAATTGGTCTAAAGTTTCCTACATCGTTTCCCTTAGAAGGATCTTTTTGGCAAAGGACAGTTCTGCCTTTGGTCAACCAATCAGGAATTGACTCATTACCATTAACCAGCTCATTCGTTTGATGGGCAGTACGGCTATGGAGTGTTGTCAGATGTTTCAGCCAGTATCTTTGAACCCCATCTGGCCCCGGTGCTTTCCAATTGGATATTCGCTTAACTTGTTCTTTCACCAGAAGTTCAGAAATCATCAAGTTGCCCTGTTGTACATCTTTCTTTTCTTCTTTCAATTTTTGAAGCCATTCCGCTTGTAAACTGTGCTTCTTTTCTCCCCCCCCCCCTAATATCTGACCAGAATGCCTTACTTTCCTCGGCATCTGGTATGACCTTCTCAGCTTTCTCAGACCCATTTAACTCTTGATAAACTTTCTGTTGATCTTGACTGAAAGTTCTGTCAAGTCTGAATTGATGGATTCTCTCATCATACCTTATAAAGTTGTGAGATTTTGCAATTAATCTCTGATTTATTTCTTCAATAACCAGATTAATTCCTTTTGCTTTTCTGCTGTAATGCTCTAATTCTCACCGTTCTTCTTCCTTTTCAATGCATTAATATGCTTTCGAATCTCATCGATTGACTGGTTAATCCTTCGCTTCCACCAGGGAACTTTTGGTGTTCTCCTTTCATTTGTTGTGGTTCTTAAACCAAGCTTTGTTGCAATGCAAATCGACGTTGCAAGGATCGGGTCATTCATTTCAATTGTGGTGTTGGTCTAAACATCGGCTATTACTTCATTAACACTTTTGGTAACGTCTGCTAACTTTTTTCTGTCTGCTTTCTTCAATGCTGGGGAAAAGGGTTTATCCGTTTTCTTCATTATGGCGCATATTTGGTCTATTATCTGTTGTTGTTCCTCTTTTCTCTCTGTATTGTGTTCATCATCAAGCTCTACTGGCATTTCAGGTACGTTGACGTACATTTCAGGTAGGTCTTCATCAAGCTAAGGTTCAGATTGTGCTACAGCATTATCCTGATCTACATCTTCAATGTTAACAATTAAGTCAGTTTCTGTCTCTTTTTCTAAGACACTTTCTGTCTTCATTTCTAAGACACTTCTTTTAATCATTTCAATCTCCACCTCAGATAGTAGCTCATTTTTCCTTATGGATCTAACCTGATCGCATAAATTATGTTCACTGATCTCAAATAAAACTCTTCCTTTCCAAACACGGTGCATCCTCTGCCTATATCCTCTATAGATTTTCCATCCTCATTCACTGGATCACTTAGAAAGTAACACTCTAATACAGCTACGTTTAATTCTTTGTTCCACTATTTCGTAGCAGTAGTATGATGACGACCAGCTCCACGCGGCTGAGCCGGGGAGCACCTGACGGGCGAGAGACCTTCACAAATTGTTCCAGCCTCATTCACGCCGTTATTTTAATTGATTTGATTTGACATTTTTACACTCATTTGAGGATTAGTGAATTTAAGGTAACATTCCCACCGTTATTTTTTTCGAGACACTGTCTCTAGAATGGTTGCCAACCAAAGCTAAAGAGTCACCTCTACCCATGAGGCAGACTAGCTCCCGCCGGATACCAACCCGGCATTTCTTGGTCTCGGGGAGTGATAACAGGTACTACACCTTGCTCAACGGTGACCTGAAGGTAGTTGTGACAAAGGGTAACCTCATTCATCTACGTCGAAACTCCACAACCGGATGCAGTTTAATGTCAATACCCAGGACAAATTATCATTATCATTGAGTGGTGGAGCAATACGAGCCCATGGGGGACTTCTTCTTCTTCTTCTTCTTCTTTCGGCGTTTCCCTTTTCAGGGGTCGCCACAGCGAATTGACTTCTTCCACTTGAGTCGGTCACGTGCGTCTTTCTCGGTCAAGCCAAGTTCCCTCATGTCATCTCCCACACAGTCTTTCCATCTCCTCCTTGGCCTTCCCTGCTTTCTCTTGCCAGGCAGCTCCA
>RDPX01000581.1:64187-76972 GCA_003991215.1 Morbakka virulenta | reverse complement strand
CCGTTCTTCATTTTGCTAAGTGCCCTTTTAGTTTCCTCTCGTGTGATTGGTCTGATCTCTCTGTCCTGGACTGCTTCACTGTTTTCTCGGCCTTCCCTGGGGTTCTCAACATTCATTAGGTCTTCAAAATACTCCTTCCATCTCCCCAGGATTTCCAGTTCTGACATCAATACAACGCCATCTTCATCTTTCATCATCTTAACGTGTTGTATGTCTTGCATGTCCTTGTTTCTTTGTTTAGCCAATCTGTGGACCGATTTCATTCCTTCGCATGTCTCCATGTTGTTGTACAGTTCCTCAAATGCCTCTGCTTTTGCTTTCGCCACTACTCGCTTGACCTCTCTCTTTGCCTCCCTATACACTGCCCTAGCTTCTTCTTCTCCATCTGCATACCACCTCTTGAAGGCTTGCTTCTTTTTCCTTATACTTTCCTGTACCTTTTCAGGGGTAGAAACCCCAGAAAACCCATATTATCATTATTATTATTATTACTTGATTAATCAATTGTACAATTCTGTCGTGTTTATAAACAATAATTTCTCCACATACAATATCTATATGTAGCTGAAATAAAAACCAGGGCTCAATTATATTTTTGGGCTAATGTATCCCTGTCCTTTTTGGAATTAGCCTTAACAGATGTTTCTGTATTGCCCTCACCTGTTAAACCCTGTAGGATGTGGGCCCAGCGTTAGGGTCACGAAGTTAGCAGATAGCAACACAATTAAACGAATACGATTGGAATTACATTAAGTAAAAGTATTTGATCAGACATTATGGTTGGAATAAAGTAAAAGGACTTAGGTCGACGTTTACTACCAAAATTTGTCAGCTAAAGTAAAGTAGGCCCTCATATCAAAAGTCAAGGCAGAACTTTTCTCATGAGGGTCTCGCTTTCCCACAGTACTGGAGAGGTTTTTTTGCAATACTCATGTAATCGTTTTTAGTTCATTATTGTTAATGTTACCGAAAATACTTTTATACTCTGTTTCAGTTCTTTTATTCCTCCTCCAATACACCCAATAATCGTTGGGATCACCGTTACCGTATATCCTTCTCTCCTTTTATGCACTGCGAAACAATTGTTCGTATTTTCGTACTTTCTCTTTCCGCTTGGTTCCCCTATTTGATTTATTAGGACATGCCATATCAATAAGTAACCTGTTTTTGTTGTCAGTCTTATAAAGTATGATCTGGTCATCTAGCGGTTTGTCCTAACTGGGTGTTCCAATCTCACTACAACGTATTGCCATTGTTATTAATTACCTTGCCGCGCTGCCATTTTCCTGCATATCTATTCTTTCTTCTGGTATCAGTGTATTCTTGATGGCCCACTTTACTGCTAGTACTTTCAGAACGTTGTCCTGTCGTTTGGCATACTCTGATCCTGCTAGTTTCTTGCATACCGGCAGTTGGTGTTAAACAGTTTCGGCATTTACCACTCGCTATTAATCCTCTGATCTTCTTCCATATTCTCGCCTCTATCATCTGCCTTTGAAACTCAAATATTGATAACGTTTTCCTGGGGTCCGTATTACATTTAAGCCACCCATAGTCGTCTTCTCTTTTTTACTTCGGCATTTCACTGTGGAGCTCCTTCTCTGCAAAACGGCGTGTTTTGTTCCTCATTTGTCCTTCATTCAAAGTCTTTTTCAGCTTTTCTATCCTGTTTTCCATTCTGTATATCTTTTTTCGTTAATCATCACATGACCTTCATCCAAAGATACGGCTGTATTTATATCCCTTATTGCTCTTTCCGCTTCCTTTTTCATTGATGTTTTTCCTTGCAAATTTCGTTCCTTCAAGCTGTCTTGATCCACTCATTTATTGCCGGAGCCGTGTAGCATGTCACTCTCGTTTTCGTCTTATTGTACACTTCTTTAAAACTTTTCAGCCCTTATCCATTTTCATCAGGTTTTGGTCATTTAGGTTTGGCCAGGTTAGATAGTCCAGTCTCTTTCTTATTTTTTCTTTACTCTTTCCATTATCCATTTTACGTCGATTGTTTCCTCTTGTTCTCACCTAAATCATTTGCACATTTCGTTTAGGCCATGGTCTAACGCCACCATTTTTTTTACTGCAAGACTTTGAGGTGCTCTTTTTTATCATTTTACCTTTCCGGGACACTATCTCTCCTTGTCTTTTTCATCGTAACATGCACCAGTGTCCATACTAGCTTTCACGAGCATTTCATTTACGACTTGAAGCTCTTGGTGACTTTCTTGGTATATTTTGGCGTCATCGACGAAAAACCGTGGGTTCTTTTTATTCCTTCTGCTCCTCTTTCATTAATCGTGTATCTATCCCTCTACTCTATTAACTATTAACTCAATTAACTCCTCTATTAACCATACTGGAGAGTAGCTGTTACCTTGTAGAAAACCTTTCACGTTACTGATTGTCCTTCTGGTTATTGTTTTCCCATTCTACATTACCTCTGCTTTTGTCTTTCACCCTTCCATTAGTTTGATAATCACACTGACGACTTTCTCCGGTACTCCAATCCAGCGGTATACTCTACTCATCCAATCGTGCCTCATCACGTCATATACCTTTTGACAGTCGTAAACTTATTTGGTGTTTCCTCACTTTATCCATTATTGCATCGTCGATGATCAACTACAAACAGCTCCTGAAACACCCAAACAAGTTCCAAGTTGACTTCTACCCCAGATGTTTTTTCGTTATTATTATTATTATTATTATTATTATTATTATTATTGTTGTTATTAATATTAATATTCTTTAAGTTCATTTCACAACAAAATTGTTTTTGGTGGAATTTTCTTTAAGTTTTAGTGGCAACAAGGCTCCTTAGAGCTCCAAGACTTTCCTTATGATCCTGACGGTTTTCAACAACGCAGGGATCTGCATGGTTTCAATCTTCGTTCGAATTCCGATTTGGTTTAATCTATTTTTTAATGACTTTGGAACTGTTTCCAAAGCCCAGTAACTATTAGAATAACAGTTACTTCCTTGTTCCATAGAGCTTTTGGTTTTCTTGCCAAATCTTGATATTTCTCTTTTTTATCTCTTTCTTTCATTTCAACTTTATAATTTGCAGGTATTGCAAAATACACAATCTGACAAGTATTTTTTTCTTTGTCAACAATTATTATTATTTTTATTTTTATTATTATTATATTTCATTTTTACAATGTGTGTCTGGCTGTTGTTACTACCGCATTTTTATGCTGATAGGCGAATCATAACAAATGATCATGGGCTAACAGCATTTCCTTTTCTTTTCAAAACCCTAGTACTTTCCACAAAATTCTCGCAGTTCCTAATAACGCAGTCTTTTGTACTCCCAAGTTACAGTAAATCTCAAGCTTTCCAAGCCACTTCTCAAATCCTTTTGTCACACATCTCAGAGCTCCTATCACAATCGGTAACACTTCTACTTTCTTCAATTTCCACAGTCTTTTTATCTCTCTTTTCAGATCTTGATACTTTTCTACCTTCTCCATTTCTTTCTCCTCAACTTTCACATCCATTGGGACTGCTATGTCAATGATAATTGGCATGTGTTCCTTCTTGTATACTAAGATTAGATCTGGTTTCCTTGCCTTGATCACATTATTACATTGAATATTTACATCCCATAGCAACTTCACATCATCATTCTCCACAACTTCTTCTGGGGCATGTTCGTACCATTTCTCACTGGATTCCAACCCTCTTTTCTGGCATATATCCCAATGAATCTTTCTCGCGACATTATCATGACGCCTCTTGTACTCCTTCTCAGCTAACTTCTCACAAGCACTGATAATGTGTTGCACATTTTCACCTTTCTGGCCACACAATCGACATAGCGGGCTTTCAGCCGTTTTGTCAATGTGATACTTCACATAAATCGTCCTGATCGATTGCTCTTGTGTGGCACATATCAAGACCTCTGTCTCAACCTTTAAGTCACATTTTGACAACCATTGCCAAGTTTTTTCCTTGCCTACTGCCTCAGGTAGATCTCTGATAAATTGTCCGTGCATTCTCTTTTCAGTCCACCTTTGTGTTGCTTTTTGTTCATTTCTTGCCTTAAGATCTCGACATTCCTCCAGTATACTTGCATCTAATGTTTAAAATTTTGCTCCGCCCTTCAGAAGTCTTTCC
This sequence comes from Morbakka virulenta, assembly GCA_003991215.1. Taxonomy (NCBI): domain Eukaryota; kingdom Metazoa; phylum Cnidaria; class Cubozoa; order Carybdeida; family Carukiidae; genus Morbakka; species Morbakka virulenta. The sequence continues at coordinate 72,856 of RDPX01000581.1, read as the reverse complement.
CTGGAATTAGAGGCATGAACTTTCAAACTATTCGCTTCTTCTTTTACACATCGCTCTACACTTATTAGCCCCCTTCCAACTTTTCTTTTCACATACAACCTATCAACATCACTCTTTGGGTGAAAAGCTCTAGACATTGACATTATTTTCCTTGTCTTCCTGTCCAAATCTTTAAGGTCATTTTCTTTCAATTGAATGACTCCCGCTCCATACCGGAATATAGCTACTGCCCATGTGTTTACCGCAGATATCTTATTTTTCCCATTTAATTTTGATCTAAGTACTAGCTTTAACCTTCTTTTGTATTCCTTTTCAATTGTCTCCATTTCAATTATTTCAGTTTCTTTGATTTTGTCTAATTCTATAATTCCTAAATAAGGGTAACCTTCCTCTCCAACCTCTTTCATTAATTCTCCATCCATTAGCTTAATTCCTTCAATTCTTACAATATTCCCTCTTTTCAATGTCAACACACCACACTTTTTCATACCGAATTCCATACCAATGTCCCTGCTGAGCATGTGGACGGCCTTCACAAGTACATTCAGCTGATCCTCATTCTTGGCGTACAACTTCAGGTCGTCCATAAACAGCAAATGGTTTACCTTATGCTCCTTTTTTCCCCATTCATAGACCGCATTCACCTCCCGCAATATCAATAAAAAGGGTGCCATACTCAGGGCAAACAGTAATGGTGACAGACTGTCTCCCTGAAAAATCCCTCTCCTCACATAAACCTCCCCAAGATCTTCCCCACTGGATGTTAGGAATTCCTTCCACTGCTTCATGCTTCTCTCAAGAAGATTTCTTATATCTTTAGCGATTCCGAACATCTCCATACATTCCTTTATCCAGCTATGTGGAACCAGATCGTAGGCTTTAGGGTTATCTATCTAAGCCATTGATAGATTAGTAAGCCTTTTCTTGCAGTCTCTGAGAATGGTCCTATCAATAAGTAATTGATCTTTGGTGCCCCTACTTCTTCTTCTGCATCCTTTTTGTTCCTCTGGTAGTACATTGTTCTGTTCTAGATATTGGTACATCTCATTTGCCACAATACCGGTCAGAGGTTTCCATATTAATGGAAGGCATGTAATGGGTCGATAATTATCGACCTCGTTGCCTTACCGCGGATCGTCTTGACAAAGCACTGTTCGACCATGTGTCATCCAGTCAGGCACCTCCTCTTCTATTAATATTCCGTCAAGTTGGAATGCGATCGTTTTGTGAAGGGCGGTGAAGTGTTTTAGCCATTACCCCTGCACCCCATCTGGTCCTGGGTCTTTCCAATTTGGAAGCTTCCTACTTTGTTTTTCAACTTTTACTGTATCTACTTCCACCGTGTCTTGCGTGTGTTTCATGTTACGATCTATTTCAATCTTCAACTCTTTCAGCCACACAGCGTTTCTATTATATCCCTTTTCGACATTCCAGATGTCACCCCAGAAGTTTGTACATTCTTCTTCTTTTGGTACCTCATTTGAAAAATTTGAACTTATGTTAAGTTCTTTATAGAATTTCTTCTGATCCAAACTAAACATCCTATTCTGCCGACACTGCTTATTTCTTAATTCTTCATATCTCTTCAACTTTGCACGTTTTGCTACCATTCTTTGTTTTATTTTCTCTATGACAGTTTTCATTCCCTTTCTTTCCACTCGGTACTTATCACTTAGTTGCTTCACCTTTTGTTTTTTCTTTGCACCCAGTTGTCCTTTCAATCCTCTCCAAAGCAAGTTTACATCTCTCCTTAATTTCCTTATATCACCTTCTATTCTGTGCTTTCACCTTGGTTTGTTTCTCTTCTGTCGAGCATCTCCTTTCATTCCAAATTTTTCTGCAACCGATACACGTCAAGCTAGAATCAAATTGTTCGTTTCTGCGATGGACCTGCACTCAACATACTTCATTGGTTCATTTACTTTGTCTACCTGACTCTTTAGAGCTCTTCTGTCCGGTTTTTTAAACATGATTCCATCACTTTTCTTTCCTTCTTCCATTATCTCTTTCAGTCTTTCAACAATTCCATTTATTTCTGCACTCGCTTCCATTCCTTCCTCATCAGCATCCACATCATTAGCAACTACCTCGTTCCTTGTTTCCTCCCTGTCTTTTCTTTCCTCGTCAACCCGCATCTCTACTTCATTCTCTACATCTTTTCGCAAAACGTTAGCGTCAGCGTCAGCAAACCTTTTTATTACCTCTAACTCAAGCTTTGACAACCATCTATTTTTCCTAATTGCTCTTGCCTGATCACATATACGCTGCTCCGTTGATTGAAAGATTCCTCTTTCTCTCCATTCTCTACTCAGGCGTTTTCTGTACCCTCTAATAGGTTTCCCCTTTTCATCAAACGGATTACTTCTGTAGAAGAACTCCATTATAACTTGGTTAATTTCTTTACTTTACTTCATTCTAGCAGTAGCAGGAATACGACCGGGTTCTCGCTGCTGTGCCGAGAAACCCCTGCCTGGCGAGGGACATTCACCTGAGTTTCCAGCCCCATTGACGCCGTTATTCTCAATAATTTGATCCGACATTTCATTTATATGAAGTTCAGTGACTTTTAGGTTACACAAACAGCGGTATTTTTTTTTGAGACACCATCTCTAGGCGAGTGCCAATCAAGGTTCAAGAGCGCGTACGTACGAACATCACTGAGGTCATACTATACGTAATCGTAAGTAAAACAGAAATTTGTTTTTTGAAAAAATTCTTTTGGAAAAATTGATACAAAAATATTTCACAACATGAACATCAACAGCAATGAAATACTTTTAAAAAAATATCTTTTTTAAATACTCAAGGCTCGCCTTAAAATGTGAGCTGTGCTATTCAAAATAATTTTTTGAACTTCTTGAAGAGATGTTCTACCTGGAATTTAGTCTAGAAAACCTTGGGTACCTTTTTTATAAGCCCTAATGTTCCAACTACTACAGGCAGAATTTTTGTTTTCAAGTGCCACATTTTTTGAACTTCAATTTCTATATCTTTATACTTACTAAGCTTCGCAAAAACCTTTGCTGAGATATTCCTATCAGATCGTGCACTCATATCTACAAAGAAACAGGTGTTGTTTTTCTTATCTTTAATTACAATGTCAAAACGATTTGCCTGAATTGTTCGATATGTGTGGATAGGAAAATCACATAGGATAGTAACATCATCGTTGCCTTCGGTGACTGCTTCAGGGTGGTGCTCGTACCAGTTTGTGTTGGTTTCTATTGAGTACTCTTTGCATATTTTCCAATGCAAGTAATGAGCGACCCTGGATCGTATTTCTCTATCAGCTTGTGATTCCTCCAACAGAGAGATTTCTCTCCTAAAACTTTGATTTCCTTTTCTATATTCATATGCCATTTTGACTTACTGCTTTTTCAGGTATTATTCCTCTTCCCTTTTGTTTTAAGCCCACATTTTTCTTGAACGACTTTCCCTGTTGCATAAATTAGTTGATTAAGTCCAGTAAAGTCAGGATCTATGTCATTACATAATCGATAGGCAGCGGCGTTTGCTATTTCCAAAAATGGTCTTATATTTGTGTGTATGTCTCAGTTTAAATAAAGGCTCCCTTTCAGACATGAGTATGCTTCATTTTAGACAGTTCCTCAATAATAGCATTCTTCGTTAACCACAGCTCCATCTCAACCACCTTTCTCGTTTACCACCACATCTTCAGCGTTCTCTTCTACATCGCCAGTATTTCCATCCACACCCTTAACATCATCTGGCTCCCCCGCTTCGTTGTCATTATCTAGTGGGCCTATACAAACGTCATTATCAACAGTCATCCTAGTGTCATTTTGCACTTGTTCTTTGATTTTCCTTACTTCAGAATCACATAATGTTTTCGCCCTTATGATGTATCGTCTAACATTTGCTAGTTTATTAGCATCCATATTATCTATTTTATCACTTTCGCAACTCCGTTCAATACATTTAATGAAAGTATCCTCAGTATTATTTGATTGAGGTCTGTCAAACGCAAAGTAAAAGCAGTACATCATTTCTTTATATTCTTCCTTTGTCCATCTCTTTCGTTTTTCTTTGGGATTTTGTATTGGTGGTGAATCTGCAGGGCCAGGGGTGAGAGAAATATTGTCCTGGTTACCACGTAAACTATTTTCGTGGGAAGAATTAGGCTGCTCTTTCCCTAAGGGCCGCGCCCCTTGTTGACCCGCGCGAGGGACGAGGCGGTATGATTTGTTTCTTGTTTTCATTTGACATGCATTTTAACCTCACTGACAAGGGGTTGATTTTGCCGCGCCAGTTGCCATTTGGTATTTCGTGCCCAAGCAATTTATTATTATTATTATTATTATTATTATTATTATTATTATTATTATTATTATTATTATATAGTTTTCTTTGGATTTGATAATTAAAATCAGCAACCTTGGGTGATTGAAGTTTGAGGTAATACATTTCAACAAAAATATCTACATCGAACAAAGGCAATTGACGGACAGTATATGAGACAGTTACAAATTATACAAACCCTAAGACTAGCAATAACAAAACAAATGTATATAAAACTTTGGGCTATATAAAAACGTTTTATTTTACATTCATTGGAATATTACGAACATCAAGGAGAAGAGAATACAGATGGAATATTACTAACAGTAAGAGGACAGAATTACAATTTTACATATGACATAAAACAACTAAAGTGTAAAAAGGGAAATGATTTAGATCGACAGGGCTCTTCTAAGAATATGCGCTGTGGTGTTCAATACAATGTTTTGGACTTTTTCTAGTTTTGAGTTTCCAGGTATTTGTTCCAGAAATAATTAGTACCTTTCTTTATTAGGCCAAGTGCTCCTGCAACGACAGGCCAATTTTGGTTTTGAGGTGCCACATCTTTTCTACTTCTATTTCCAGGTCTTTATACTTCGAGAGCTTTTCGAATACTTTCGCTGAGACGTTTTTATCTGAAGGGGAACTCATGTCAATATACAGACAGGTGTTGTTCGTTTTGTCTTTGATGACTATATCAGGTCGATTTGCCTGTATGGTATGATCCGTGTGAATTGGGAAGTCCCACAAAATCGTAACATTTTTATCTTCAATAACTGCTTCTGGATGGTGTTCATACCAGTCAGCTTCCGTTTCAATACAGAAGTGCTTACAATTCCTCCAATGCAGATACTGGCTTACTCTATCGTTGCAATTTTTGTACTCATTCAGCGTTAATATTGAGCAACCAGACACAAGGTGTTCAATTGTCTCAACCTTATCTTCACAAAACTTGCATTTTGGGTCAGCGCCATTATGCAAGATGCTAGCCTGATAATTTCTGGTGAATAAACTTTGATCTTGGGCTGCAAGAATAAATCCCTCTGTTTCCCCTTTACGTCCGGAGCTTCTCAGTCACTGCGGTTTTATCTACATCAGCTTGTTTGCTTCGAGCTGCGAATTGTCCGTGGAGAGGTTTTTCATGCCACCTAGATTGGAGTTTATCTTGTCCAATTTTCTTAGCTTTTTGCTTTCTACGCTTTGCGGCTACTGTTGGTGGTACATGTTCGATGTTTTTGTTTTCGATACCTAATTCGTGCGAGAATTTATCTGATTCTTTCACTACAGAGTGTGATCTTGTAGAGTTTCGGGTACTCTAACTAATTGAAGCATTCAATCATTGCTTAGATCTAGATACTGCAAGATATTAATTGTCGATATTTTATACGATAATTCCANATCTACATCAGCTTGTTTGCTTCGAGCTGCGAATTGTCCGTGGAGAGGTTTTTCATGCCACCTAGATTGGAGTTTATCTTGTCCAATTTTCTTAGCTTTTTGCTTTCTACGCTTTGCGGCTACTGTTGGTGGTACATGTTCGATGTTTTTGTTTTCGATACCTAATTCGTGCGAGAATTTATCTGATTCTTTCACTACAGAGTGTGATCTTGTAGAGTTTCGGGTACTCTAACTAATTGAAGCATTCAATCATTGCTTAGATCTAGATACTGCAAGAGATTAATTGTCGATATTTTATACGATAATTCCAACTGAATCATCTCCCTACCTCCTTTAATTCTGGGGACGTACAGACGGTCTACGTCTGATTTATTCAGGAATATCTTACTCTGCGGATGCATTCTTTTCGTATTTTCTCCTTCATTTTTGAGTGTTGTACACCACCGCATTCATTTACTCCTAGGTATTTACAAGTTCCTTCTTGATCTAATTGTTTTATTACAGTTTCATTATCTAACTCTATATTTTCAGACGTAATTAGTTTTCCTCGCTTAAAAGTTGCCTTGACACACTTATCTAGACCAAACTCCATACCTATGTCATCACTAAACGCTTTTACGATTTTCAACAACCCTTCCAGTTCACCGTCATTATGAGCGGAAAGCTCTAAGTCACCCATATAAAACAGATGATTGATAATCTTGTCCATGATATTATATCCATATCCTGTATTATTAAGAAGTTGCGAGAGTGGGATAAGCGCCACACAAAATAAAAGTGGGGAAAGAGAGTCACCTTGGAAGATTCCGCATTGGATTTGCATACCCTTTGAAATAAGAGTACCATTCGCGTGATGCAGAGTAAGATTTGTTTCCCATAATGACATGCTGATTCGAAGAAAATTTATTAATACAGGAGAGATTTGTAAACATTTCTAAAGATTTTAAAATCCAAGAGTGCGGGACGCTGTCAAAAGCCTTTTTATAATCTATCCAGGCAGTACTTAAATTTCTGTGTTTAGTGTGAGCATTTTCCAGAATCATGTTGTTTATGAGCAGTTGATCCATACATCCATATGATCCTCTGCGACACATTTTCTGCTCCTTGGGGAAAATATTTTGTTCTTCCATGTGAACATAGATTCTTTCAGTTAAGATTGAGGTAAGTACTTTATAGGAAGTTGATGAACATATAATGGGTCTGTAGTTTTTAGGCTTTGCTGTTTCATTTGTTTTGGCTAGAAGATAAGTAATTCCTCGACAGAGCCATTTTGGTGTTAAGCGAGGTTCTATCATAATTGAATTAAAATTATATGCTAATTTGGCATGCGCCGAAGAGAGAGTATTAAGCCAAAAATTTGGAATCTGGTCAATGCCAGGTGATTTCCATTTATGAGATTTTTTTAACGCGCTTTGGATTTCTTCAGTAGTAATATTTATATCCCTGGTGCTATTTTCAAGGTCACGTACCCATTCTGCGTTTTCATTAAATTGTTTCTCCTTTCCACAANCTTTGCTGTTTCATTTGTTTTGGCTAGAAGATAAGTAATTCCTCGACGGAGCCATTTTGGTGTTAAGCGAGGTTCTATCATAATTGAATTAAAATTATATGCTAATTTGGCATGCGCCGAAGAGAGAGTATTAAGCCAAAAATTTGGAATCTGGTCAATGCCAGGTGATTTCCATTTATGAGATTTTTTTAACGCGCTTTGGATTTCTTCAGTAGTAATATTTATATCCCTGGTGCTATTTTCAAGGTCACGTACCCATTCTGCGTTTTCATTAAATTGTTTCTCCTTTCCACAAATATTGTTCCAAAATTCCTTTACCTGTTCGTCAGATGGTATGGCTTCTACACAAATCGATTCTTTTCCAATTTCACGGTAAAACCTTTTCGCGTCAGTCTCAAAAATTTTATTCTACCTAAATAATTTTTGTCATTTATTAAGTCTACGTAACCTTTGTGCTTTCACCTAAAGTTTTCGTTTTAGCTCTTTTTTAATCGTTGGTATTTGTTCTTCAGAGAGCACTTTATATTTTCTGATTACTTTTCTAGCTTTGCCCGATCTTTTCCCATTATCCTTTTGTAGTTCTCCTTGTACAGAAATTTCCCTTCTAAAACCTTCTATTTCTGTCTCTATTTTTACTTGGCACTATGGTTTACTTTGTTTCTTATTCGTTGTCTTTTTTCTTAACTTAATACCACATTTTGCTTGAAGAACTCTTCCTGTTGCATAAATTAATTTGTTTAGTTCACTTAAATCTGGATTTATAGCATGACAGAGTTGTTCTAGTGGCTTATTACCTATATTTAATATACTTTTTAATTTATGGGGGTGTCTGATTTTTAACAACGCCTATCTTTCACTCGTTTCAGTATGTTTGACTATCGACAGTTCTTCAATGATATCCATTTTCATACTAAGCATTTCCTCTTCTTGAACGACAACCTCGTTCTGCACTACCTCATCGACATTATTTTCAACTCTTGCATCAGGATTATTCGACATTACAAGTTCTTGTTCATCTAAATTTCCTTCAACTTCATCATTTTCCACCTGTAATTCTCTAGTATAATTTTTTACCCTGTCTTTAATTATTGAGATCTCTATATCGGTCAATTTTTTGCTACCAACAATATATCTTCTAACATTAGCTAGCTTGTTTGGGTCAAGCATTTCCATTTTTTCACTATTACTATTCCTTACACACCACGTAGTATATGTATTATCAGTATTATTCGTTTCTAGCTTTTCGAGTGCATAGTAAAAGCAATACATAACCTCAGCATACTCTTTCCTTGTCTATTTGAGTCTAGGTTTCTTTTTATTGTCAATACTAGCTTGTTGAACCACAGGGTCAGGGATGGGAGGTATCCCGTTCTGGTGACCTGGTGGATTTTGACTAGTGGGAGAGGTAGACCTAGTAGCAGACTTTTCGAAATCCTCAGCCTGGTCACTCACTGAGGCACGC
>RDPX01000581.1:23723-55012 GCA_003991215.1 Morbakka virulenta | reverse complement strand
CTTCTCGCAAATACGAAAAATATCGTTCTTTAATTCGTGATTTACAATCCAGCTTTTCGAAAGTTAGTTTCGTAAATCTCTCCATGAGCTCTTTAGGTATATTCGGTAAATCTTGTATTACCTTCAGTAAAATGTGCAACGCTTTGAACATCGACAACAAACACGAGCGCTTTCTCTCAACCAAACTTTCCAACATAATCATTCGCACTACATACTACATATTCTGTCGTAGAAATAAACCATGGACCAACACTGAACTATTGTCGCTTTATTGATTTTGTTAGTAAAATATTTAATTTTGATTTTGTTAAATAGGCAAGCCAATGCAAACTACCTTGATTAGTGAGGTTTGTAATTGTATATGTTCAGATGAAAAAATAAAAAGTTTCCATTATTATTATTATTGTTCAGTCATTTTCTTTTGATTTGCTTTTTTAAGATCAAGCACCGGGTCACTGCCAGTGACCTAGAGTGAATGAAATTGGAGTAATGTAATGTAAAAAATAATTTTGTATTGTATCCTAATTTTATAAAAAACAGAATTTGTTACGAAGTATTAAAACAGTACAAAATAATGAAATTTAGTGGACAGTTTACAAACATCAAATAACAGTTGATAGTAAAAAAAAATATTTGCAGAAAAAATGGTTATTTAAATAGAACGCGCTTTTCTCAAAATATGTGCAGTACTATTAAGTACTATTTTCTGGACTTCGTTTAGTGATGGTTCTCCTGGAATTGTCTTAAGGAAATCGAATTCATGTTCTGGACGTCCAGTAACAAGTCTTTTTAGATTTCTAGGACATTTCGTAATATTCTTGCAATGTTAAGTTTAAAGCGGTTTACAGTTGGTTGATGGCAATATTTGATCCAATCTGTTTCAGTCTTTTCTGCAGCGTTTTAGGGATTGCCCCAAGAACACCAAGAGCAATAGGCGCAACCTTCATTTTCATGTTCCAAAGCTTTTGCACTTCTCATTTAAGATTTCAATATTTGTCGACCTTCTTTCTTTTCTTTATTTCAATGCGATGATCAGAAGTACAATGAAGTCAACAATTAAATATGATTGATTCCCTTTGTCGATAGTCACCTTGTCTGACCTTCTTGCCTCAATAATACGATCTGTTTGTACAGAAAAGTGTCAAGGATCTGGAAATTCCCGTTTCCAATAGCTGACTGGGTTTCATAGTCATTATTATTACTATTATTATTACTATTATTATATTTTGTTTCTTTGTTTTTTGACTTGTAAGTTAAGATCAGACACCGGGCTACTACCAGTAGCCTAGGGTGAGTGAAATTGGAAGTTATTGTTTTCATTATTTTGAAATTTAAGTTTTTCAGGAGAAAGGAACGAATATTATTTCTATTATGTAACAAAACAATTCACGAACAATGAACTTCTTCATACTGCAGGGATAGGCACAAATAACAAGACTAATCACAAACATAGATTATGAATTTTCAACGTGACAAACAGAAAGTAGACTAAACAAACAAAACGAAACAAAAACAAAACAAAAACAAAATTGATTCACTAAACAATCATTTCTAGAACTTCACGAACATTAAATATATTTTTAACACACAAAAAGGAAATGGTTTGGTTTCAGATGGTTTAGTTTCAAATGGTCTCCTTTACATACGCAATGCTCTTCTTAGTAGATNCATACTGCAGGGACAGGCACAAATAACAAGACTAATCACAAACATAGATTATGAATTTTCAACGTGACAAACAGAAAGTAGACTAAACAAACAAAACGAAACAAAAACAAAACAAAAACAAAATTGATTCACTAAACAATCATTTCTAGAACTTCACGAACATTAAATATATTTTTAACACACAAAAAGGAAATGGTTTGGTTTCAGATGGTTTAGTTTCAAATGGTCTCCTTTACATACGCAATGCTCTTCTTAGTAGATGTGCCGTACTATTTAAAACTATCTTTTGTATCTCATTTTAGGAGGGGGTTCCTGGGATTTTCTCTAACAACTCTTTTGTTCCCTTTTTTATCATGCCTAGTGCACCTACCACAACTGGTATTGTGGTCGTTTTGAGGTGCCACATTTTTTGGATCTCTTTGCGACTTTGCGAGTTTTTCACATTCTTTGGCTGAAACGTTCTTATCAGTTGGTACAGTCATATCTATTAGCAAACACGTCTTTTTATTGTGACCTTTAATAATGATATCGGGACGGTTGGCCTGAATGGTCCTGTCCGTATGGATCCCTGTGTCTCTTTTCATTTTCTGTGACAGGTTCAGGTTTATTTTCGTACCAATTAGTTGCGTGTGGGAGACCAAAGTGTTGACAAGCCTTCCAGTCGATATATTGTCCAACTTGATCATGCCTAAGCTTGTATTCAATTGGTGTTAAGATTGGACAGCCAAAAACTATATGATTATTGTTTCTCTGGAAGAGTCGCAAAACTGACAATTGGTCTATGCACCGTTATAAAGGATTTCTGTTGGAAATTCTTTATAGGAAGACTTTGATCTTGCGCGGCCAGTAAAAATCCCTCCGTTTCAGCTTTTAGCCCGGCGCTACGTAACCACTGATGGGTGAGTTTCTTATCTACATCAGTATCATCGATTCACTTTGGCTATTGGCCATGGAGGGGTTTGTTTTTCCAATTTAGATTAATGTTTCTTATTCCCTCATTTTTTTTGCCGTTTGCTTTACCAAATTAGTTTGCTTGGTGTAAGCCATACTCTCCTGGCATACAACTTGGTCAAACTTAAGTTCTGCCATGAACTTTCTACCTTCGTTAGTGATAGAGTGGGCTCTTTTCGTCTGTTCACGAGCAAGCACCAATTTTAACATCCAATCTGAGGTTGATTCAAGATATTTACATAGTCCTATTGTCGTAGTTTTGTAGCTCAGTTCCTTGCATCATTCCTCTTTCTCCATCTTTCCTAGGGATATACAGCCTATCCACGTCAGCTTTCGGGTGATGCATTCGGTACATAGTCATAAACTTTCTTATATTCGTATGCATCCTCCGCATCTCACTTGAAGACCAATTAATTACATTAAAGCTATATGTAACGACGGGAATTGCCAGTGTGTTTATTGCTTCTATCATATTGTTAGAATTAATCTCCGTTTTAAATATACATCAAACCCTTCTGTAGAACTCTTTTTTAACTTTCTCTTTCATACTGTTGTGTTGCATTCCGTCACTTTCATTAATACCCAAGTATTTATATATTTCTCCAGGTTCAAGTTCTTTAATGGTTTCATGGTCGTCTAATTCTATGTCACTTTACTGTACTAGTTTTCCTTTCTTAAAGGTTGCTTTAGCACATTTATCCAAACCAAATGACATATTGATGTTATTACTGAAAGTCTTTACAGTTTGCAACAGCCCTTCAAGTACACTATCATTCTTTGCAAACAACTTTAGATCATCCATATAAAATAAGTGATCTAAAACTTTACCATTAACTTTGTATCCATAGCCTGTTGCATTAAGCAGTTTCGAGAGTGGGAAAAGGGCGTAACATAACAGAAGCGGAGACAAGAGTCTCCTTGGAAGATACCACAATTTATGTTAATGCGATGGGATTTAAGAATTCCGTTTTCAAGGCCTAAAGAGAAATCTGTTTTCCACATCCTCATGCAACTTCGTATGAAATTGACGATTACTGAAGAGATTTTGCACAACTCAAGTGATTTCAAAATCCAGCTATGTGGAACGCTGTCAAATGCCTTCCTGTAATCAATCCATGCTACACTTAGATTTCTATGCTTCGATCTACGATTTTCCAAAACCATCTTGTCTATGAGTAGCTGATCCCTACACCCATAGGACCCACGTTTACAGCCTTTTTGTTCTTCGGGAAATAAGTTATTTGCTTCAAGAAATGAATAAGTTCGATCCGTAAGAATTATGGTAAGTAATTTGTATGTAATACTTAAATAGGTAATTGGTCTGCAGTTTTGGGGGTTTTTTGTCTCGAGGTTTTCGGTAATAGATATGTAGAGCCTTCAGAAAGCCACTGCGGACATTTTTCGGGGTTGCTGAGGAATTGTGAAAGTTGTTGGGCCATAATTTCATGACAAGAGTCAAAACAATTCAACCAGAAATAGTATTGACTTTATCAACACCTGGTGATCTCCATTTCTGTGCTTTACTCAGGACACTCTTGACCTCCTCACTTGTAATATTGTTCCATTCCTGTACAGGAATGTCTGCATTTGATGATTCAACTTCTTTAATCCATTCAGCTTCTTCATTATGAGGTTGTTTCTTACTCCAGATGTTCTTCCAAAACTGTTCCACTTCTTCAATTTCCGGTGCTTCAATGATTTTAATTCCTTCTTTACCTGCTTCCTTATAAAACGTCTTGCGGTTTGTATTAAAAGTGTTATTTTGCCTGTAGAACGTTACTCTTTTCTCAAATCTTTGCACCCTTTTCACTTTCGCCTGCAACTTCTGCTTCACAGTCTCCCTGATTCCACTTGTATTATCCCAATTTAGCTTATATTTCCTTTTTAGTTTGCGACATATTCTACTTTTAACATTTTTTCCTCTATGAAGTTCCGATAACACAGAAAGTTCCCCTCGCATGCCTTCTATTTCGTTTTCCAATTTAACCCTCCATTTAGGTTTTTTTCTTACATTGTCTACATTTCTTTATTCCACATTAAGAGGTAATAGCTTTCACAGTTGCATATATTAATTGGTTTAAATCAGTTGGGTCTAAGTCGTGGTCTTGCAGTTCTAAAATCATCTTTGGTGCCTCATTACCCATTCTAATGCTCTTATTGTTCATTTTGCTGTTTTGAATTTTTGGAAGGGATTCCCTATCACTCATTTCAGTAAACTTAACTTTAGCGTATTCTTCGAGTATGTTAGAACGTATCCTTTCAATATGACTCAGTTCCAACTCAGTAAATGGCACATTCATACCTGCCTCAATATTATTATTTGTCGGTAGTTCAGCCTCAATCACTTTAACTCTTGTATTTTCATTTACTTCCCTATCATCTCTATTCACATTTTCTGGTACCTAAACATTATCTTCAATTAAATTCTCTGCACTGTTTAATGAGTTCTTTAAATTTTCGGCAAGGACAGTTTCTTTAACCAGATTTAATTCTACATCAGCGAGTCTTTTCTTTTTTATGATGTCACGACGGACATTTGCTAGTCTAATTGCATCAAAATACGGTCTAATATTTTCATTGCGCGCTCTCCATATTTTAAAAGTTCTTAATGTGCAGCTGATTTCAGATGGGTTTTCTAATGCCAGATAGTAGGAATAAATTACTTCCTTATAATCATCTCTACTCCATTTGATACGTTTTTCCTTTTTCTTCACGTTTGTGCGCGATGTTGTCTCAGTTTGGTTCCAGTTAGGAATATCTTGGTTTGAATTTCCAGACAGAGTTGCGTTAGATGAGTTAGTTTCAGTCACCAATTTTTCGAACCCAACAGGCTGATTCCTCCCTGAGGGACGCGCTCCTTGGTTAACCGCGCCACGAGCGATGCGGGATGTATTTCTTCTGGTATTCATTTATGATTTCATTAAAGTTGCATTTTACCCTTTCTGGCAAGCAGCTGAGTATACCACGCCAGACGCCACCTGTATACAATACACCCATTCAAAGTTTTCCTTCTCCAAGGTGGAATGCCAACCAAGGCTATTGAGCTCCACCTATCCAGGGCTAACAGGTACTACACCTTGCCCAAGTGTGACCTGGAGGTAGTTGTGGCAAAGGGTAACCTCATTCACCTACGTCGAAACTCCACAACCGGATGCATTTTAACGTCATACCCAGGATGTTTATTATTATTATTATTATTATTATTATTATTTTTATGATGATGATGATGATGATTATTATTATTATTATTATTATTATTATTATTATTATTATGTTTGATATGTTTTCTCACAAAGCTTTAGTTCTCATTTGCTTCGGTTATTATTGGTGTGATCCCGGATAACTACCTGCCATCTAAGGAATCACAACCCTTTTACCTTTAGATTTAATGCCCTAGGACCAATCGTAAGATTCAGGCTGTATCTAACAGTGCTGTTTTTTGGGCATGTTCTACATTCATCGTTATTCCAATTTGTTTAACATGGCTTTCAAAGTTTTTCGAGACAGTTACCAACGCACCTACGACCACAGGGATAATTTCAATCTTCTTCATTTTCCACAGTCGAGCAATCTCATCTCTTAGAGTTCTGTACTTATCAACTTTCTCCTGTTCTTTTTCTAGCACCCTCGCATCTCCAGGTATTGCAACATCTATAGTTTTTGTCTGTTTTTTACTCTTATCTATTACAACGATCTCTGGTTTTCTTGCGATCACTGTTCTATCGCATCGTATTACAAAATGCCACATTATCTTACATGAGCCATTCTCCATCACTCCCTGGGGTTCGTGTTCATACCAATTTGTTGCCGCTTCAAGATCAAACTTTTTACATAATTTCCAGTGTATATATTTGCAAACGTTATTGTGGCGCTTTAGATATTCTTTTCTTGCCAATACAGTACACTCACTAATTATATGGTAAACAGTTTCATTTCTCTCACCACACATCCTGCCAAAACGTGATTATCTAGTCTTATCTATGAAACGCTTGATGCTATTCGCTCTTATGGCTTGCTCTTGGGCACTACATATTAATGCCTAGGTATACCCTTTCAAATCACACGACTTTAGCCATATCCAAGAATTTTCAACATCCTTTCCCTCCAACTCTCTAACAAATTGTCCATACGTTTTCTTCTCTTTCCAGGAATTCAGATTCCGGTCTTTTTCTCTCTTCTTATAGTCTTCAGGATTCAAGGAACTATCAGTCTGGATTATCCCATTCCTTTTGAAAGCATTTAACAGTGGCTTGGTTTGCTGCTCGACATACCAACCAAGGTTGTTTTCTTCAGCTCTGAAAGATCCTTTGCATCCTATCAATCCTCTTCCTCCTTTACTCCTGGAAATATACAGTCGATTTTTGTCACTTTTTGGATGAAATTCTTTATTGATGGTCAGTATTTTTCTTGTTTTCCTGTCCATTTCATCTAACTCATTTACTTCCCAATCCAAAATTCCTGCACCATATCTCAAAAGCGAAACCGCCCAGGTATTCACTGCCCTAATTTGTTCCTTCCATGAAGCTTTCTCTTGAAAACTATCCTCAGCCTTCTAAAATACTCCTGTTTGACACATTCAATAACGTCTCTTTGTATAATTCCGTCAAATTCCAAGACTCCAAGATATTTATAACCACTTTGGTCAATTATTTTGATTGTTTCTCCTGTTGGCAATGATATTCCATTACTTCTACTTCTGTCAACTGATCCTCTATGCATGATCAACACTCCACATTTTTTAATACCAAATTCCATTTTGATATCATTACTAAATATTTGGACTGTAGAAATTAAACTGTTTATTTCCCTCTCATTCTTCCCGAACAATTTCCGATCGTCCATGAAAAGGAGGCGATTCACATCTTCACCGGATTTAAGGGTGTATTTTGCCTTAACCTTTCGCAATGTATGACTTAAAGGTATCATGCATATGACAAAAAGTAGGGGGGACAAACTGTCCCCTTGGACAATTCCTCTTTTAATGTTTAGAAGAATTTGAGACTATACCTGTGAGGAGTTTCCACATTAGTGGTAGACACGTAATTGGCCGAACGTTATCCACTTCTATGCCTTTCATACAATCTTTCTGGTACAAAACAGTTTTTCCAGTGGTCATCCACTTCGGGATTTCATTTCCGTTAATTATCAAATCATTCATTTGCTCTGCTAATCTCTCCTGAAGTAACGTAAAGTTCTTAAGCCAATACCCTTGGACACCGTCTGGACCAGGGCTCTTCCAGTTTGGCATCTGTTGGCATTGTTTAGTGATCATTTCAACTGTGATATATTTGAAAAAAAACCAAACAAACTATGTCCTGAGTATAAAAACAGGTAGAAAAAAGCGTACCAAAGAAGTATAAATTAGATATAAAGATATGTATAAAAAGACGAATACTATTTCCATTAAGCTTCACGAACATCAAAAACGATATTTCACTACATTATGGTCATAAAAATATATTTTCTAGTTGAAGATAATTCAGATAGTAAGTGCCCTTCTTAATCTGTGAGCGGTGCCATTTAATACTATTTTTTGGACTTTTTCCAGTGAAGGATCTTCTGGTATTTTTTCCAGATATTGGCTAATACCTTTCTTTATCAGGCCCAAGGCACCAACTACAACCGGGATAGTCTCAGTTTTCAGATGCCACATCTTTTTTATTTCGATCTCCAAGTCCTTGTATTTTGCAAGTTTTTCAAACACTTTTGCAGAGACATTTCTATCAGATGGCACACATGTTAATAAGAAGGTAGGTGTTGTTTTTCTTGTTCTTGATGACAATATCAGGACAGTTAGCCTGTATTGTGCGATCTGTGAGGATTGCGAAATCCCACAAGATGGTGAAAGTTTGTCCCTCAGCGACTGGTTCTGGGTGGTGTTCGAACCAATTACTTTTAGTCTCTACAGAGAAGTGTTTGCACATCTTCTAATGGAGGTATTGTTCAGCCGTGTCGTGGTGGTTTTTGTACTCTCCTGGTGTTAATATTGAGCAACCGGAGACAAGGTGATCAATGGTCTCAGTTTTCTCCTTGCAAAACTTACATTTTTCGTCCGCTCCGTTGTGCAGGACCTTTGCCTAATAATTTCGGATGAACAAGCTCTCATCTTGGGCAGCAAGAATAAAGCCTTCAGTTTCCCCCTTCAGTCCGGAGCTTCTGAGCCACTGATGGGTTGAATGTTCATCAACATCAGCATGTTTAGCTCGAGTTACAAACTGTCCGTAGAGAGGCTTTTCTTGCCACCGGGATTTAAGCAATAATAATAATTATTATTTTCTTGTTATCACAGGTAAAAGTTCCTCGTAAGTTCCTCCCGAAAGCAAGCTAGAACAACTAGCCCCAGGTTTCGAGAACCTTTCTCAATGTTCTTGCAGTTCCCAATAACACCGTTTTCTGTATCACTTCAGTCCTGATCTTGATCCCGATTTTTTCTATGCTCTGCTTCTTTTGTGGCACATCCCAATGCACCAACTACAACTGCGATGACACTTACTTTTCGAAGGCGCCATGACCTTGCAATTTTTCTTTTCAGTTCTTGATACTTTTCAATTTTCTCTTGTTCCTTCTGTTTTATCCTTGTATCTCCTGGTACGGCTATGTCAATGATCAAGCACTCTTTTTCTGGTTTTAGCTCGACAACAATGTCTGGTCGCCTATGCTCAATTTCGTAATCTGTGTTTATGTTAAAGTCCCACAGTACCTTAATACTTTCATTTGCAGTAACGCCTTCTGGCTTATGATTGTACCACTGTTCAGCCCTTGGTAAGTCATACTTCTTGCAAATCTCCCAGTGAACTATCCGTGCTACGTTGTCGTGTCGTCGCTTATATTCCTTTTGGGCTAACTTGCTACATTCGCATATGATATGGCTCACTGTTTCTCCTTTCTCACCACACAATCTGCAAGTCGGCGAATCTCTTGATTTGTCGATATGGTGTTTAACGTAATTTGTACGTATCGCTTGCTCTTGTGCTGCCATAACCAGTGCTTCAGTCCCTTTTTTCAGGTCTCCACTTTTTAGCCACAACCATGATTTCTTCCTGTCTACGATCCCATCTGTATCTCTAAAAAACTGACCATGCATTACTTTTTCATGCCATTTGACTTCTCTTTCTCTTCTTCGTTGATCTTTATACTCTGATGGGTTACTGATGTCATTGTTCATTTCCTGTTGTTCATGTACTGCTTTTAATAACTGCTCTTGACTATTTTTAACATACCATCTAAGGCTATTTTCCTCTGACTGGATGGTTTCTAATACACTTTGCAACCCCCTTCCACCTCTCTGTCTTGCAATATACAATCTATCGACGTCACTTTTTGGATGTAATGCTCCGTTCATTGTCATAATTTTCCGAGTCTGTCTGTCGAGTTTCTCCAGTTCCTCTTTCGTCCACTTCACTATCCCAGCCCCATATCTCATCACGGCTACTGCCCAAATATTCATTGCTGAGACGGCATTCCTACTGTTCAAGTTTGATTTCAATATAAGTTTAATCCTCCGCTTGTATTCCTTCGTGAATCTCTCTTTCATTTTTTTCTCCTTTATCCCATCTAGTTCTACTATACCCAAGTATTTGTAACCTTCTTCGTTGACGCTTTTCATCTTCTCTCCATCTGGTAGTTCAATTCCATCACAGATGACCATCTTTCCACGCTTCATGATAATTACACCACATTTTTCTATACCGAATCGCATACCAATGTCACAACTAAATCTATGAACTGTATTTACAAGTGATTCTATGTCTCCTTTACTCTGTCCGAATAACTTAAGGTCATCCATATACAGAAGGTGATTCAATTTTGGATGGTTCTTTCCCAAACTATATCCTGCTTTCATCTTTCTCAAAATCAGTGACATTGGTAAGAGACAGATAACAAATAGGAGTGGCGAAAGGCTATCTCCTTGGAATATTCCACGTTTGACGTTGACAACCCCTAATACTTTATCTGCTGCGTTCAACTGTACCTGCCATTTTTTCATACTCTTTTCAAGTGCGTTCATAATGTTATCAGCTGCCCCAATCAGTTGTAGGCTCTTTAGAATCCACGAGTGCGGCACCATGTCGTATGCCTTTTTATAATCCACGTAAGCCATAGCTAAGTTAGTGTGTCTTCTTTTACAGTTTTTAAGCACCATTCTATCAATAAGTAATTGATCTTTCGTTCCACGTGTCTTTTTACGACATCCTTTCTGTTCTGATGGTAACAAATTATTAGTATCTACATGCTCGTACAGCTGCTCGGACAGCATACCCGTTAACAATTTCCACATTAGTGGTAAACATGAAATAGGTCTGAAGTTACTCGCAGGATTTCCCTTACTCCTGTCCTTCACACACAATACCGTTCTTCCATACGTCATCCATGCTGGAACATCTCCGCTTTCGACTACCGCATTCAACTGGCAAGCAATTCTATCGTGTAATGATGACAAGTTTTTCAGCCAATAGCCTTGTACTCCGTCAGGCCCAGCTGCTTTCCAATTTGGCATTTTCCCCGTTTGCTTTCTTACATCCTGGACAGTGATTCTCACATTATCTTGTTTATTGACTCCACTTAATTCAGTTTCGATCTCTCGTAGCCATTCTGCATCATCGTTATGTTCCACTGGGTTGTCCCATATTTCACTCCAAAACTTTCTACTGTCGTCCGCATTTGGTATTGTGTTCTCCTTAATTACTTCACCGTTCAATTCCACAAAAACTCGCTTTTGGTTTGATGAAAACATCCTGTTTATTCTAAACTGGTTTATCCGCTTTTCGTATCTGTCTATCTTTGCTGCTTTCGCTGTTATTCTTTGCTTAAGCTCTTCCATAACAACATGTACCCCTTTCTTCTTCACATGATACTTTTTGAAGATCTGTTCTAGTTTTTTTACATCTTTTATTTGTCCTCTCGCATAGCGGTCTAATTTGCCAACAGTTTTCCTCAACTCATTAATATCCAGTTGGATCCTCCTTTTCCAAAACGGTTCTTGAAACACTTTATCCTTTCTCTGTTTCAACCCTAACCATTGCCTGACATAAACAGCTACAGCATTTATCAGATCGTTTGTTTTTGTAACATCATCGGTCATAATATATTTTAACACCTTATTCACTATGCTAGTGATCTCCTTCAGCTTTTTCCGATCTGCATTTCTAAAAGAGACATTTGTGATCTTTTCCTTCTTTTTAGATAATTCACAGATAATCTTTATCATTTCCAGCTGTTCTTCCGTTAATTCCGAATCAGTCAATATATGAAATTCTGATGTTACCAATTCTGTTTCACCCTGAGTTGGTTCGTTTTCAACTTCCAGTTGTCCTAGTCTCTCTTGTTCGCTGGTTTCTACATTCTCTGTATTAATTCCTTGTTCTGATACATTGCTATCTTGTTGCTCACTTACTTGCATTTCTTCATTATTTCTGTTCTTAACTTTCCTCCTGATTTCCTCTAGTTCGACTTTGCTTAAGTACTCATTTGTCTTAATAACCCTTACTTGATCTAAGAGCCTCTGCGTGGATACTTCAAACAATCCTCTGTCATCCCAATTTCTTTTCATCCTCTTCATAAAACCTCTCCTCTCCGGTTCACCTTCGTAGTAACATTCCATTACAATCTTATTAAACGGCCTCCAGTTTATTCTTTCTCCTCTTCGATTGACAGTAACTGAAAAACGACCGGGCCTGCGCTGCTCATCCAAAGGACACCTGCCGAACGAAGAACCTTCACCAATACAGGTTCCAGCCCCATTCACGTTGTTATCTGAAATATTTTCTTGATTCATTTTACACTCATAAGAGGATTGTGTTTTAAAGGTGCACTACCACCAGTATTTTTATCGATCTCTAGGGGGGTTGCAAATCAAAGCTAAAGAGTCCTCCCTACCCATGAGACAGACTAGCCCTCGCCGGACGCCAACCCGGTACTTCATGGTCTCGGGGAGAGCTAGTAGGTACTAGACCTTGCTCAAGGGTGACCTGGAGGTAGTTGTGGCAAAGGGTAACCTCATTCGCCCACGTCGAAACTCCACAACCAGATGCAGTTTAATGTCAATACCCAGGACAAATTATTATTATTATTATTATTATTGTTATCATCATTATTAAAGTATTTTACTTTCTGGGTAGTTTATTACATTCTTTATAGCCGGTTGCAAACAATGGTCCTAAGGCGCTAGAGGGTACCTGTTGATTTCTGCTTTATTGGCAGTACTCTCCGTAGTATGTGTGCTGTTCCAAGGAGGGCTATCTTATGGGTTTCTTGGATGTTGATTTTACCCGGGGATTTTGTCGATGTATCTTTTAAATCCCTTCTTCACAAGTCCCAAAGCTTCAATGACCACTGATAATGTTGTGGTTTTTGTGCCCCACATCCTGTTCATTTCAATTTATTATCATTATTATTATTATTATTATTGTTATTATTATGATGATGACGATGATGATGATAATGATTAAGTTTTGAATAACGTGTTTCTACCAATGACTCGGGGTGAGTGAAATTTAAGTTATGTGGCTATTGAATAAAAATGGATTATAAATAAGTTTTCTAATAAAAATTCGTAACATATATATAAAATCTTCAGTATACAAAGCTTAAAAGGTAGGGGGGGGGAAGTCAATTTATTTAAAACAAATAGAATAATTTACAAAAAAATGTTAAGACAGCGTAAAGTACGAACATTAAAATCACAACTCACTAACATTGAAATCAGCTTTAAGTTTCAAGACAGAAAAGTTTCAGATACACAGGGCTTTTCTCAAAACATGTGATGTGCTGCTGATAACAATTTTCTGGATTTCTTGCAGTGATGGTTCCCCTGGGATCTTTTCCAGATATGATTGTGTTCCTTTCTTGATCAGACCGAGGGCACCAACAACAACTGGGATAGTTTTGGCTTTGAGATGCCACATTTTTTCTATTTCTATTTCAAGGTCTTTATATTTTGATAGCTTTTCAAACACTTTGGAAAGAACAGAAAGAACACTTGTATCGATGAGCAGGAAGGCTGTTTCCCTTTTCAGTCCGGAGCTACGTAACCATTGATAGGTTGCCTTTTGATCTACATCAGCATTCTTGCAACGAGCTACAAACTGTCCGTGCAGAGGTTTCTCATTCCATTGATTTTCAATTTCCTTCCTTCATACCAGAACTTTTAGCCTTTTTTTCGTTTTTCGTGCTATTGCCGTTGGTGATAAGGTCTTATCTGTGTCTAAATCGACTTGCAGTTTACGTAAAAACGTATTTGCTTCTTTGACAACAGTGTATTAGTATTTAGTATCGTATTAGTATTTTTAGTATTTTCGTGTATGTTAACCAATTGTAACATCCAATCAACTGCGTTACCTAGATATTGTGACAGACCAATAGTAGAGGTTTTATAGGAAAGTTGGGATTGTATCATACCTCTCCCGTCTTTCTCTCTACTTACGTACAAATGTTCTATATCAGATTTAGGAAGGTGCATGTTATTACACGTAAATTGTTTTAGAATTTTAGAATCGGGCCTTCTCACCTCAGAAAGATTCCAGTTTATCACTTTGAAGCCAGACGTTACAACTGTTATAGCTAAAGAGTTGATTGCAGTGAGGAGGTTAGATTTAACTTCTGTCTTAAAAATCGAACTCACCCTCCTCATACACTCTTTTCTGATTTTCTCTTCCATTTCGGCATGCTGTATTTTTATTATTTTTTTTTTAAAAAACACATGCTTTACAACGTTTGTGTACTTCAGTCCCTTAAATGTGCCGGAATCAACCAATGATCCTGGGGCTTAGTCATGGATGGAGTTCTTAGTAAATGTGCAGTTCCAAGAAGCACCGTTTTCTGCAGGTATTCGATTCTAATATTACTAGGTATTTATTCAACATAACAATTTTCTCCTTTTCTAAAAAGTCCAAGAGCTCCTATTACAACTGGAATGACAGTCGTTTTAGTGCTCCGGATTTTGCTAATTTCTATTTCGAGATCTTTGTATTTTGCAATCTTCTCGATCTCCTTTGTCGGAACATTTCTTTCTGATGGTACAGCCATATCAATTAAAGTACAAAAACTCTTTGATTTTTCCCTGATTACGATATCCACCCTGTTTGCTTTGATTTCTTTGTCTGTGTTAATAGGCATATCCCACAATACTGTAACATTTCCTTCAGAAACTTTGGTTGGTTAATGTTCATACTATTTGTTACCGACTTGAATTTGGTAGTATTTACAAATCTTCTAGTGAATATACGCGAGTGCCTTGTCATGTCTTTCTAAAAAATCCTTTTTGGCTAGAACAAGACAGCCAGATATAATGTTATTATTATTATTATATCTCTGTTACACACTGATTTCACATACTGTTGTTGTTGTTGTTTCTTTTAAAAAAATTGATCAGTGGATTCATGTTACTGAGTTTCAGTAACAACAAGTTTCCTCAAATTTCAAGCACTCGTCGGAGGATAATGCCAGACTGTAGTAACAGTCTTTTGTAATTCTACAATTCTGGTAGCTATCCCATCTCCTTCAGTCTTTTTGTCAATGCTTTCGGTGTTGTTCCTAGCGCTTCAATTATAACTGGGATTATTTTCACTTTTTTGTTCCACAGTTTTTTCAGTTTCCTTGGTAACTCTTGGTATTTCAATACATGTTCTCTTTCTTTTTCATCAATCCTGGTATCGTATGGAACAGCAAAGTCTATAATGTAGCATTTGTTGTTTTTCTAGTCCATTATAATCATATCGGGTCTTCTTGCTTCAACAACATGGTCTGTTTGTATTGAAAAGTTCCACAAGACCTTATATCCTTCGTTTTCGCATACAGCTTGCGGTTCATGTTCATACCATTTTTATTTCGTTTCAAGAACGTACTTCCTGCACACCTCCCAATGTATCTTTTTCCCACCCAATCATGCCTGCGTTTATATTCCTTTTGTGCCATATTATTATTATTATTATTTTTATTATTATTGTTAGTTTATTACTATTATTATTATTATTATTATTATTATTATTATTATTATTAGTAGTAGTAGTAGTAGTAGTAGTAGTAGTAGTAGTAGTAGTAGTAGTAGTAGTAGTAGTAGTAGTAGTAGTAGTAGTAGTAGCAGCAGCAGTAGCAGTAGTAAATAACTGGACATCTGAACTTGGCATTACCATGAAAGTCAAAATATTCCGGGCGCTCATTGAACCAATTCTGCTCTGTGGATCAGAGACTTGGACTCTATCTAAAAGAGCAGAAAAGCGTTTAGATGGGTGCTATACAAAACTACTTATGCGGGTTAAAAACCTTGGAAAAAACATCCAATCAAGAGTAATATTTATGGCAACCTTTCACCAGTATCTAGTTTGGTCAAGTCTAGAAGAGTACAATTTGCAGGCCATTGCCATATGGTGCCATTCCTGGCACTTTACTGTTTCAAATGTTTCTAAAACTTGGGTGGCAGAAAATTTCGACAACCTCGTGTCTAAATACATTCACCAGTGGCTTGACTTGCCTGTAAGTGCCACTCTTAGGTCCATTATTCTTTCCAATTTGGACTGAACTTGCAGTCACCTACTACAAAACTTCTACAATGCCAAACTGTCACCCGTAACGCTCTGAAGTTGTCACCAAATAATATCCGAACATTGCGGTGAAACACAAGCAATAGTAGCAATACACAACACGATATTTTAAAAAATACGAAAGAAGTTTTGAAAGTTGTGGAGACAGATCACAAGGGGCGTTTACAAAGTCATATTATTACTCAAGGTACCATCCTCTCATTTCTGTTTGACAACGCAACTTCAAAATGAAACAAGTTTTGTGTTGACGTTCAAAGTAGGCTCCCCAAAAGTATCCTCAGCTTTTCCATTCGTTATTTGAACAACACCCTTGCAACTGGGAAAATTCTATCCAAATGGAACTTCAGTCTATCGTCTTCTCGCTCTTCCTGCTTTGAACCAGAAACCCTTCTTCGTGTTGTCGACGGTTGCAAAACGTACCTTCAGGAAGGTCGATATACTTGACGACAGAACTCAGCATTACAGTTTTTAGCAGGCACAAAATATGCTGATATCTCTGGATTATTATTGCCATGGATTATAACTGGATATGCCCTGAGGGCCTGATTTGCTCCTTGTTACTCAAAAAGAGGTTATACATACCTGAATTGACGGTGGGGTATGAAACAAACCTGGATAAAAATGCTTCTCGTAAATATGAAAATTATCGTTCTTTGATTCGTGATTTACATTCAAGCTTAACGAAAGTTAGCTTCGAAAATATTTCCATCCATCTTACTTTCAGTGAAATGTGCAACGCTTTGAGCATCCGTAACAGGTATCTTAACAGATGTAAGAGCTTTATCATGTCTTGAGTCGTAAGCTTTTTCTGAGCTGCCTTTCGAGAGATACTTCTCCTATCGCCAGGCTGTACATTCAATCAATGAAGCTGCGTGCCGTGCCAAAATTCTGGCGTAGGTGGCAGCCACAACATCCTTCTCTTGGGGGTTCTTAAGACCCTGAGTCAGCAGAGTGGGTCTAAAAAAAGTTGCTCTTTCTAACCATGCCCAGTACGTAGTTCGTTGTCTTTCCCTTAATCTTTTTCCTTCTACACAGCGAGTCAGTACAACCTCTTCAAACTTAAAAACCAAATCTGCCCGTTCACTATCGTCTGTAATAAACAGCTACTGGTCACTACCTTATGCAAAACGTCCACTTTGGTTATCCTCTCTGTCCATGATACCCTCAACATTTTCCTTAGAAACCATTTTTCCACTGCGCTAATCTTATCTTCCAGAATTTTAGCAATAGTCCACCTCTCGCAACCATATAGCAGACTTGACTATACGTAGCAATAAAGTAGGCTAATTCTAGTTTCGATCGACACACTTCCTGACCGTAGAACCTTCTCCAACTTTTAAAAGTTTGTTTCCGCAATGCCAATTCTTCACTTTACCTTCACCTCTGATTTGGTGTCTGCTGAAACCATACTACTCAAATAAACGAATTGTGAACAAATCTTTCTCGAGTTCTTGGCCCTTAACCAGGAACATACATTTCGTCTCCTTCTTCTTTGAAAATACCATCACCAATGACTTTTTTCTGTTTATCTCCAAACCTTTCATCTCGCTTTCTTCTACCACTTAATTCACAATGTTTTGCATGATTATTTCCGTGTAAAGTGAGAACAGGTCAGGAGATAGTGTACATTCCTGTCTCGTTCCCCTCCTTATTTCGACATAAACACCAACTTTGCAGTCGAGTCTCGCAGCTTCCTTTTTTTCTGTTACTGTTCTTCCACTACCTCTCCAACTGTTCCACCCCGCTGCCCACCTAGAAAAACTCTAAAAATCAGCTTTGTAAGTTCCCTCATTAAGCTTATTGCTCTGAAAAACTCACATTTCGTACCCCCCGTTTTCTTGGGCAGAGTGAAAAAGATAGATCTGCACATCATCTCTGGAAAATGACCTTCCTCATAGATTTTATTTGCTAATCTTGTTATTGGTTCTATCCCAAACTCTTCTAGTGCGAAGATCGTTTCTGCCACAATCCAATACGGGCCCCCAGCTTTACCTCTTTTCATGTTCTTTGCAACATTTTCTATTTCTTCTTTCAAAATCGGGTTGCCTCCTGGTTTCTGGGAAATATTTCTTTCTCCTCTGTTATCAACAAACAACTCTTCTATATTCTCTTTCCATCAATGTAACATTTTCTCTTGATTAGCTAAACTACTGTCATCCTTTGCTTCAATACAGCTGGGTGTAACACTTTTTACTTGAGGTTACCTGTCGCACCATGTCATGCGACTTCAGTGGGTTGGTCTTCTCCATTCGTTCTTGGCACTGTTTCATATATTCACTCCTTTGCTTGCCGACATTTTCAACGCACCTCCTTGTCTAATGTGTCATATTCTTCTGGCCAGTCCTTCACTGTTCTACGCTTGTCCATTGATTCTAAATTCTCGTCCGTCATTCATTCCTGTTTCTTCCTTTGTTACACGAGATTTGATTTCTTCTGTAGCTTTACTACTTGCAGAGCAAATTTCCTCATGGTCATCTACCACTCTGTTGTTCTCCTTATCATTTTTAAAGTGGAGTTTACCTTTTGTTAAAAAGCCGATTTCACATCATTGGATTTCAGTTGGTTTAGGTCTCGCCGTAACCACCTTTGGTCCTTTCAGTTCCTTCAATTTCAGCTTGACAGAAGCAACTAGCAGAGCATGATCTGCAATCTGTAACTGGATAGCAGTTGACCAATGGTATTGAATCCTCCGATGGGGGAAGCTGGGTACGAGTTTCTTTGCTTTTATAAACAAATTCTGGCTTCACGACGACGCTGGGATCACTAGAAACGGTTGAAAACAGTTATACGTTTTCCTAAAAGGTCCCTAAACAATTTTCTTCGACATAGACATTGATTCTTTCAGATTCAATGTTCTTTGCGATGTAGTGGCATCTGATCTCCATTGACAATTGGAGGTGCTATACCGGTTATCAAGAAAGAGTTTTCGCACAGTCCACACATTTTTTATTTATTCAATTCCACGCTCTGTCCTGTCTTTTTGCTTGATATGTTAAAGGGTACTTGGCTTTCGAAGGCTTACGCCATACTCCTCCATCAAAGTTTTAATCCAGAGGTTGCACAACACAATGGAGTTTTTTTAACGCAGTGCTTCAACCTTTTCTGGTTGTGTTTGAACCCAATCATTGTACAACGACTTGGAGTATAGCTTAGAATATGACCGAAGCAATCGACTTTTAAGAGAGCTCCGTATATCGACGAACCAACCGAATAATCCTTGCAGACTCCGGCCTCACCAGCAACGTAATTTCGACTTTTTCCTTTATTTAGTCTGCATAGCACCGTCCTCCAAGCTTTGTTGCTTTCTTCAAGTTAGAGTGGTCATACTTAATATCTTTAAGGTCGGTATAATATTCTCGTATGACTCGTGCTATGTATTCCTTTTTCAGACATTCGATAAGAATGTTTCTTGGCCCATCATTCTCAATTTTCTCCATTTTCCGAACGTTCTCTTCATTTTACTTGACAACTAACTTTCCCAATTCATTTTTCTCACGCAAGAAATACTGAATTTTCTCACCACAAATGAATGATCTATCGAGTTCGTCATCTATTACCTCTTTGTTCCAAAAACTTTCAGGTCAAAATCTGCTACTTACGAAAAAAATCGACACGAGCTAACCAATCCACACCGGCAAGTGAACACATCAATTAGGTAAATCTAAATTATTGAATTTTCATCTCGCTCTCGAATTGCGTGTCTGGTTTGAACAAGAGGGGCCTCCAAAAAGTTGTTTCCTTGCGTTAACGTAATGAGTCATTCGAATCGAATGAATGACTGGGTCGACACAGAAACACGGGCTTCGTAGCACATTTCGTGACATAGCTGACACTTACAGTACTGTGCTTAGTAATTAAATTCTTCACGTCTCCTCATTCAAGTGCAATTTCCTGATGAGATTTGCACTATGTTAAGCATGCAAGATCTGACATTCATCAACAATCACATGCTGACTTTTCAAAATAAATCAACGGGGGTTGGAAAAAGTCATAAATATATAAACGGGTTGCCCCCGGTTATTTGATAAAACCGAGTAACTACAGTAACTATATTGTTTTGCGGTGGGTTTTTTCAAAATTGCTTCAATGTTTTAATTCAATTTGGATAGATAATCATAAAGCTTACCGCACAAACAACTGACTACAGTGACTCTTACAAATCAGATTCCAATTCGTCACTTTCCATCAATTTTTCAAATGGCATGGACGTCTTCTACATCCATTCCTTGCATTTCAGCCGTTGCCTTTGAACACATGATACTACGCTTACAACAAAATACACATATCAAAAGGTGTGCACCATTACGCTGAAGTAATGTGCGATTCACGACAGCTCAACATAAAACAAATTACCATTAGCGTCCCCCCCCCCCCCACCAAACAAACGAATTTTCTAGATCAGGGTTATTTCTATTGACTATGATGACATTCAATATCTGAAAAATATACAGAATAACCACTTCCAACTCACGATTTGTTTGACTGGTTTGTTTCAGTTTAATTTATTTTTCACTATGTTTATTTCTTTTGCGTTTGGCGAAGTCATAACTTGCTTAATTCTACGATATGTTATGGTAAGATGTCGCAAATATTAGCGAAAGCTATTATTTTCTCTCGAAGACAAACACATTGCTTGACTACTGATAGGCTCCGAGTTTTACTTGCAGAAGCTAACCGATCTCTGATCTTTAATAAAAGGCGCAACTTTTGAGCTATTTGGTCGCAATTTCTGACTTTTCCCTTCAAAGTCAACAACGGAGAGGTTCGGTGCAAACATAAAACCTGTTTTCCGGGTAGATTTTTATTTCTTGTTATTTCAAAACTGTTTCTTTTTGGAGCACTTGGCCAAGGTGAAACTATAATGAGCCAAAATCAAGTAAGTTTCAGAAACAAGCGCCATACCTTCCCCCCCCCCCCCCTTCCTCGTTAATTCTGTAAAAGACTTCAGTTCGAAGTTACTATTCACCAGATGCATCCAGTTTATAAAGAACAACTAAACACAGGTATCTTTGAAGCTTCACAGTTTTTTTTTACAAGGATTTCTTTGCAAATTGTTTACCTTAATCTACGACACTTAACTTAAAGCACAAGACTCACAATTTTATCTTTTACAGAAGATTATTACTTTTTGTCGAAAAAAAGTGAACGCACTCTGAAAGGGAGAGCGCAAGGGGTTCGAATGAGCCACCTGTGAAATCCGATGATCTGCACTTGAATTAAACGCCTTAGTCGCAATTCTGTACAACCAAATCGTAAAACCTGACTCACGACTTACTGATTTCAAAACCAACTCCCAAATCATAAGAAGTGGGTAAAATACATTAATTTTTCTAAAACAAGGCTGTGCAAAATGTTATTGAAAGATAAACATATTTAACAATAACATCAGAAATTACACAAGTACTTCCGTTCCGCATCCTGATGAAAACAAAGGGAATGGTAAATGCGCGACGAGGTTAAACGATAAAAAAAACTAGTGGTAAACCACTTAAAGTTAATCAATATGAACAAAGGGGGAAAAAATAGAAAAAATAGTGTTTTCGGTATGCCACTGATGATTGGCTAAAAGTTATTTTTTTCATTACAATTTGATGATCATCAAATTAATATTCTATGACGGTGAAACCACCATTTCAGTCCTAAACATTTCTATCTTACACTACCACGCTTGAAGAAAAGCGGGTACAAAAATCCCATTAGCAACTCTAGGTCCTACGCTGTAATTTGAATGGTGCCAGATACTTGATTGCGACAGAAATGACGAAAACTCTTAAGATACAATGTACATGCGTAGTCACATATCCTATTCTGTTGATTGATTCAGCTCTGTTCCTTGACCTCTATCGACATCGCTAACACAAACCCATTTGTTACCCAAAACTTGCTTCCATAAGCTAACCTGAAAGAATGGAATGTAACATAATATTCATAGCCTGATCCTCATATAAAATCTAAGGAATAGAATCTTTAATTACTTCTACAATACGCCTGTGTGCTTGTTTTCTAAATTGCTCAACAATAAAAAATAGTAGTTCCAAAAAAATACTGCGATCGCTCTGGCTAGCATCTGGATGAACAGAAATGTATGGCTTAAGATGAAGAAAAGACTCCTAACTTCTCTTGTGTTCTCGATAGCAACTTATGGGTAAGAATGTTGCGTCTTGAAGCCATCAGACAGAAAACGCCTGGAAAGCTTTAAACTCTAGTGCTATCGCAGAATTCTTCGTATCAGTTGGACAGACAGGTTGACTAATGAGTCGATATTGCAAAAGATCAACTGCGATGATCGTTTGTTATACACAAGACCAAAAACTAGACTGAGCGAGAACATCAAAGACCTTTGTGGATTGCCAATGGCAGAAGTAACGCGAGTTGCTTAAGACTGGAACATCTGGAGAGAGCTTCTGAAGAGGGCCACGGCTTCTGGAAATCGAGCTATCCGTTCTTGATTTGCACACTTAGGGAACATA
This sequence comes from Morbakka virulenta, assembly GCA_003991215.1. Lineage (NCBI taxonomy): Eukaryota > Metazoa > Cnidaria > Cubozoa > Carybdeida > Carukiidae > Morbakka > Morbakka virulenta. Next base: position 32,385 of record RDPX01000581.1, on the reverse strand, counting down.
TCTAAAAGTTACATTAAAATCTAACTAAACGCAGAAAAAATAAAGTAGCCTCTGGAATTCTGCAGCAAACTTAATGATCATGCTACTTACAAATAAGCGTGTGTGCAAGAGCAATATGATTTTATACAAATATGTTTCAATTGCTATACTATTCTAAAATGGTATGTTCATCGCAGTGATAATCCATTATACACATTAAAAAAAAAACAACAACAGAATTTTCTAATGACCACTGTCAATACACTTTTCCTCTTCACCTCTGCCGTATGACTCAGTGGCAGAGAGAGCCATTGTTATCTGTTGCAGTCCATGATGCGTTGACGTTCAAATTTTTCCCTTGCAGCCCATACGTTTTTATTACTTACACCCTTTCATGTACTCATATTGGCCATCTGTCTCCCACTGTCTCTCTATGTCTGTCTGTCTGTCTGTCTCTCTCTCTCTGTCTCTCTCTCTGCCTGCCATTCTTATATGTGGTTTTGCAGAAGCCTCTTTCTTGGTCTTTTCGATCAATATCTTACCTAGATGCCTTCCCAACGCCGATTAATATGTTTTGATGAAAAAGTGAAAAACACGATTAGACCGAACTGAATTCGACAAGTGCCTATGGCTATCGTTCCCACATTCTTCAATAATATGGCCATGACACCCATAGGCACTGGTTCGAAACCAGTTCCGTGCAAACAGATTTTTCATTTTTCTTTAATTCCAAATTATTTCCATCTATATTATATGATTCCATAATATGTTTTTGTGCCATTGCAAAGCCTTTTACACGAAAATCGAACGTCCATCTCCTCTAGATGGCCAATTGATTAAGGCTCAAGCTCTGACAGGGCAAAGGCAACGCAAACTGCACAAGCTGGGATTGTGTAAGTAATTATGAAATTAAAAAATTATTCCTATCTTTGAAAGTTGTCAATGAGGTATTTACCATGACACAATAAATTGTAGCATATGGAAGCTTACTTTATGAAAGGGTTCCTTATTACTTTGAAACAGTTAGCCTGTCAAATACTTTAAACCTCTAGTAGCTGCCGTAACAGAAACCGTAATATTTCTTACATATCCTGACCGGTTGTGAAACATGTTTACGCAATAACAAAATGGCGGCAGGGATTTATGGAAAAAAATATTTCAACCATCTAAACTTTCCTGCGATCTGGGATTAATAGCTAAAAAATAATTTTTGGGCCTTCAAAACTTTAGAAAACCTACGAAAATAAAATAAAACGTATTATGCCAAAAAATCGCAAATTTCAAAATAATCAAATAAAAATATTCACTTACTATCCGCACAGTATCTTCCTTAATAAAACGGTACCTACCTTGTTATCCCCTCCTGAAACAGCAAGAATATTTCCGGTAACAGACCAGCTAACATGCCAAACGACATCATCGAATTTATGTAATACTTGGTGTGTCCACTCTTCACTTTCTTCTTCATTCTTCTTCCAAATAATAACTTTACAATCCTATAAAACAAAGTAAAACCTTAAATACTACATGACCAGAGAACTAAAAAAGCAGCTCCTCCTCCTCCTCAGGTGCCATGCTCTCCCAGAACGTTGGCGATCATGGTTCTCCGCAGACTTCTATCCTTCGCGGTTCTTAGCAACTGCAACTCGCTCTTTCCTGACCATGCTGCTATGCCTCCTCTCCTAGGTAGTTCGTTCTTGGCCTTCCCCTGCCTCGCTTCCCTTCTATCTTTCCCGTTAGTGTCACTTCTTCCAGCTCCTCTTTTCTCATTGTATGACCCAAGAAAGAAACCTGTCTTTCTCGAATGGATAGCAGCTTTCTCTTGCATCCTGCCCTCTTCAAAGTATCCATATTGGAAACATGCTCAGTCCAAGATATTTTTAAAATGCGCCTTAAGAACCACATCTCTGCTACTTCCATCTTCTTCTCTAGTATTGGTGTAATTTTCCAGCTTTCACACCCATATGTTAGTAACGGAATCACATAGCAATATAATATCCTGACCCTGGTATACACGGATATTGTACGGTTTGTCAGAATTTTGACCATTCGCTGGAAAACCTGCTTTGCTGTTGCAATACGTTTCCTTATCTCCACAATGCATCTTCCGTCTGATGTAATCATCCTGCGAAGACAATTGAATTTGTCCACCTACTGAATGTCTTCTCCATCAATCTTTCATTTACAGCTACCTTAATGAAAACTATCATTGAATACTACTGAAAGTTCTGCCCTAGTAAGTTGTGCTCTTTCGTTCAAATCGTCGACTTACACAGACTCCCCATTTGTTTACTTCTAAACTTTGCAATATCAGATTAAGAAAAAAACAGTTAAAAAATATCAAACAACAGGATATTACTGGCGTAAGTAGGAAAAAAAGTCCAGTGAAAACACCCAGATACATCTGAACTCAGGGTTTCAAAATGGGGATTTCTTTAAAAACTAGAGAATTACTGAACATGAGTGAAATTTTCATTTGTGACACCAGTGTATAACGTGGCACTTGTTTGAGAATGACATTCATCCCAGTAACGACGGTAGTCGAGTTTTATGATCCATGAAAAATATTTAGATGTTTAAGTGTGTCCTTTCTACTGCTCTTACTTTTAAGTTTACAATTGCACATGTTCCGACCGTACCACCGCCGAAAGATGTCAAGTTGAGTTGTGATGTTTCTTTACTACAAACTCGAATGTAGATCCATCTTTTTCTGTTGCATTCTTTTCATCAAAAATATTATATTTTTCTTGTTTAACAAAAACTGTGAATTAAAGATCCAAGACTATTGTCAAAGAAGCCCATATGATCTTGTCAACTGACCTTTCGCTTCAAAATCAATGGCGACCGAAAGCGAGTAATGCCGGCTAGCGGATCCTCTTAATTTGGAAGTTCAATGGAGTTCAAAACATTTCTAACAAGATAAAATGACTTTACTTCATGTCAATTTCGTTTTTCCTTCAACTATGCAAGGAATCTGAAGCACAGTCAAACAAAACCCTAAATACTTACATGAGAACAACTGGCGATTGTACTCTCTGACATTCCAAAATTTGGAGCCCATGCCACGTCACGAACCCAATCGCTGTGCCCATCCAACGCTTCTTCTTCTACCCAACGGCCTTCCTGTTCTCTGTCAACCAAGAAAGATAAAAAGTTATTCAGGATATCATTAGTGCTCAAATCCCTCAGAAGCCGTCTCCCACTTTTTATATACAAAACTGTAAAGTGACTCAATATAAGTAGTGATAACAGAGGATATAGTCATTAACGTATGGTTTGGTTTATGTTCTGTGGGCGTTTACTATGGATCTAGCTTGTGGGTGGAGTAGGGAAAACGATTACCCCAGCCATGTCATATTCAAATACGAAGACAAAAACATAATTTTGATGAGCACGGAACTTGCAGCACATTTCATAGCGAAACCCTCCTTTCTCAAAATGCATGCATTTTTCAAAACAGCAGTTACCAACCTTCGAAGGCGTGTTTAGAGACGATTTTAATCTGATTCACGAAAAATAGTTTTAAATGTGAATGGAAAAATAAGTAGTTTCCTATCTTTTGACACGTCACAAGGCGACATATATCAGTTGGGAAATCAGCAATCGCGATTAGTCTTGCTTTAATTCACTTTCATTGCCTGCAAAGCCTTTCACTAACAAGTAGTGAAGTGGATACACCATTGCTAAAAACAACTACTGAATGGTTTGCGTCTTGGATATTCATTTAAATGGTAGGGGTCAGATACCTATTCCAGTAAATGTACCACTGGGTAGAAAAAAAGTACACAAATATTTATCAATGCGTAATCTTGTATAATTAAAGACCTGAGAGGTAACTTTATTTCCTTGCCATAGGACACAAACTTGCCTACCAATTATCTAAATAAATGCGCCGTGGAAACCATGAAAAAGTGATATTTCTTACTCTGCTACAAACCAAGTAAATAAAAAAAATTAAGGAAATGGTAGTAATTAATAATGGTGGTCATGATGGTGGTGGTCATAGTAGTAGTAGTAGTAGTAGTAGTAGTAGTAGTAGTAGTAGTAGTGGTGGTAGTAGTAGTAGTAATAATAATAGCAGTAATAGTAACAGTAGTAATAGTAATAGTAGTAGTAGTAATAGCAGTAATAGCAGTGATAATAATAGTAGTAGTAGTAGTAGTAGTAGTAATAATAATAATAATAATAGCAGTAATAGTAACAGTAGTAATAGTAATAGTAGTAGTAGTAATAGTAGTAGTAGTAGTAGTAGTAGTAGTAGTAATAATAATAATAATAGCAGTAATAGTAACAGTAGTAATAGTAATAGTAATAGTAGTAGTAGTAATAGTAGTAATAGCAGTGATAATAATAATAGTAGTAGTAGTAGTAGTAGTAGTAGTAGTAGTAATTTGGTAGAAGTAGTAGTAGTAGTGGTAGTAGTAGTAGTAGTAGTAGTAGTAGTAGTAGTAGTAGTAGTAGTAGTAGTAGTAGTGGTAATTTGGTAGAAGTAGTAGTAGTAGTGGTAGTAGTAGTAGTAGTAGTGGTAGTGGTAGTAGTGGTGGTGGTAGTAGTAGTATTAGTGGAAGTAGTAGTAGTAGTAGTGGTAGTAGTAGTGGGAGTGGTAGTAGTAGCAGTAGCAGCAGTTATAGTAGTAGTACAATAGCAAGTAGTAGTAGTAGTAGTAGTAGTAGTAGTAGTAGTAGTAGTAGTAGTAGTAGTAGTAGTAGTAGTAGTAGTAGTAGTAGTACCAATAGCAGTGAAAGGAAAAGAAAAGAAAAATAATTCAAAATGGGAAAAGAAAAGAATGAGAAAAATGAAAACTGTGAATAAGAAATATTTTTGTGCTCCTATAGCTTGAGCAAAGGATCCAGAGCTACAAGTAGGAATATAGAAAGGGGGAGACAGTGTAAGGCTGCGGGGAAGGAAATCGAAAGAGGTAGAAATAAAAATTGTAGTATTTGAAAATGAGAAAAGCAGAAACTGAATGGCGCAGAGTTTAGAGTGACAACAACTACCGCTCTATTAAAAGGACTTTTAAAGCAAGTGGTAGAAAGCAGAAGGAGATAAGTAAAGTTGAAATTTTAAAAAAATTAATAACCTATCCAAGATCAAGAAAGTATTAGTTTGAAAAAAATCTCTTACCTGTAACCCCATATCTTAACTAAATTATCACAACCACCGGAAACGAATCTCTTGACCAGTGAACCAGATCCCCCTTTCCCCTAAAAATTGAAGACAAAAAACGGATTGGGTTAATGTTCTGTTGGAGAAACAGAAATGTTAATTCCAGAAGTGTAAAAGTCGGGTTTTTTTATCATGAGCCCAGATTTCTACTACTCACAAAGTTAATTTTCTGACAAGATTTTGAAAGTTATGCCATACGAACAAAGCCTGTCGATCTCGATGAATAAATGAATAAAACTTTAAAAAAGCAGTAGCTGTAAGAACCATACCTCTAAAATACTCAAACTGGAGAAGCTATTTAACTAATCTTAAGCTGTGAGAAGTGAGGATGGAGTACTGACTAAATACATGTATCGCTGTGTTCCTCCGCAAACTAAGCGATCAAAGTCAACACTTTGATCACAAGAAGCACGCAAGCGACAAGAAGCACGTTCTTTATTGACAATACATTTCGAATATTTATTTATTCATAATCATTCGATTTTCTAAGGAAGGCCGTGGCAGCTCATCTGATGATCTATGGCAGACGAGAACTTATGGAATGTTAATAATTGTCGATCCTAAGGATTAAAGTCTTCCATATATACACACACACAAAAAGGTAAAACAGAAAATAGCGCAAACTAATAACACCAGAGCGGAAGAAAAGCCACTTTAGATTTTAACCGCACTTTTATTCTTTTCCAGCCGCACTTTCTGGATTCAATGTCCTAATATAATACTATAATCACCCAGTTACATTTACAGCTGGAGTGTAGATATAAATCCCTGTCATAGAATTATCCAACATGTACGAATACTTACTGGTGCTCCTGAGGGGTCGTAAGCCGACGCCCAGCTGACAGCATTACAACCTATCTGTAAAAGCATGGAAAACAGAATGAATTCAAGGTTACACTAAGTAGGAAAGGAGGTGTTCACGTTTTCGATTTTTAAAAAAGAAAACTATTGATTATTCATATATCACTTCAGCGATAAATCACATCGGGCATTTTTTTTTGGAGATAGCTACATAAAGGTTACTCTTTGGTCTGTAATAAACAGGGGGAATGCGTCTATTAATTCGGGGAATTTATCCGACCCCCCCCCCCGGGACTTATTAGTCATAAAGAAGAAACAGTACTCACGTGTAGAAACGGCAGATTATGGTTACTGTCATTTTGTTATGCAAATGTCTGGCACGAAGACTGGCCTTATTTATCAATGCATTCAAAACAAACCCAGTCATTATTTACATTATTCTCCTGCATTAGCACGATGAAACCTATTGTTTATTCAACGGTCTCTTATCTACGCTCCTAAGTAATGAGAGAGCGAAAACCAATATGAATTAGAGAAAGGGAGTCCTAAGTGTCTCCATTTAACCAGTCCAGACAGAGTTCATTTGGTTATGATCATTTGGTAGTCCGTGTCGATAGAGTTTTTCTTGAATCTGTTTGTGGATTGAGATGGATAACGATAACGAGAAAGTGAAATACACTCGAGAAACACTTCGTGCCGAGAAACTGAATTGGGGCAAATGATCATAAAGTACAAGGACGAGTATGACCAGGAAATGGCGAAGCTGCAAAAGAGTGGCTCCAATTTCAACACCAAGACTAAGAAGCATTCCTGCCGAATATCATGAGGAGGAAATATAACACGAGCAGTTCGAGAACATAATTCCGAACCTCAGAGATTTCAAGCATGATGACCCGACTTTGGAAAGGCAATTATGTTCGGAAAAGCTGCTATGATGACCAAATGAAGGAGACAGCAGACATAAGGCTGCGGTTGGCTAAAAACAAGTTCCGAAAACCAGATGGAGGGTGAAAAGTGATTGCGCCTGTCTTTCGACAGGGACTCTTCGAGTGGTCTATTGACATACGGGTATTACTGAAAGTTTGATTGCCTCGGTCACATTTTAACCTCTATGCAGTCACTTTACGATGGTTGATTGAAATGTCAATTTGAAGAGGTGAAGATACAGCATGAAAAGAAACCTCTAATGTTATCCATCTGCTGTTTAAAGGTTTAGATGAGTGAGTATGGTGTCAGTCTAAGGAAGCCAAACAAGCGCTTTAAAATCAAGCAAGTGGACAGAATTGAACTTGGATACGTGTTTATCAAAAACATTTGGACGGTAAGAAAATTCTTCCTTAATAACTTTCATATAGAACCCCCAGTCATCAACGGTGACCAGATGCCGCTAAATCGCAATGAAAGATTGGTTGGACACTTACGCGGATTCAAACGAAAGTAAACTGACGCATGCCGTAGTGTTCATAAACGGATCCTTCTAGAACGCGAGGGCACCGGTAATTAGGCGGTGGAACGCAATGTCATTGGTTGGCGTTGGGAAGGGCACCGTCTGAGCCCCAATTGCTGGGGAGGGGAAAAATCACGTTAAAACTAAAAAAAAACCAACAAAAAACAAATAAAAAACAAACCTTTTAAAAGATAGAGTATGAAGTATGAAATCCGAACGATAAACCCAGCCCATCCGCAAGCATATCCACCCACTGACAGACATTGCCAGTCACGTACGAAACCAGAGAAGTCATGGGCTTTGGCCAAAAAAATCTGGTCAATCAAGGGCTTTTTGGATCCACTAATTTTCATTTGATCTAATTAAATGCAACAATATTTATAATTGATAAAGAGCTTTCGTATGCTGGTACAAAAAGATAGTAACCGATCTAATCGATCCAACCAACCTTCCCGTTATCGAGTCAAAAAGTAGTAATACCTTAACCAATAGCTTAAAGTGTAAAAAAAGGGTCTCTCGGACTGCGTGTAACCTTCGTTGCATTAAGGAAATTTTGACTTTACTTTATGCAAAAACAGTACGTGTGGCTTTGGTTTATTCAGACACACTCCTTTAAAAAAAAACACACACAGAGTAATAACACTTTCCAACACAAAAACGTTTTTCTTCCGTAACTAACAAACCTTCCGGAATGTGTAAAAATCTTGCAAAATTATGTCAAATTAGTGGACATAGTCAAATTACCCCTGCCACTATCATCTGAAATTCAATGCTCCCATGAATATTGCAAAACTTTATCTCAAACTGAAAAGAAAACAAAACGGTACTTATAAAAAAGTAAACAAAAAAATCAAAATACGTACCGAATGTGCATTTGGAACCTTTTCAACATTCCAGTTGCCATCACCTGTGCAAAAAAAGAAAATAATAAGTAGTATATTTTTGGGAATGTGTGCAGTACTTTAGAGAGAGGGAAAGAGAGAGAGAGGGAAAGAGAGAGAGAGAGAGAGAGAGAGAGACAGACAGACAGACACACACACATAGAGAGACAGTGGGAGACAGATGGCTAATATGAGTACATGAGAGGGTGTAAGTAATAAAAACGTATGGGCTGCAAGGGAAAAATTTGAACGTCAACGCATCATGGACTGCAACAGACAACAATGGCTCTCTCTGCCACTAAGTCATACGGCGTGAGGGAGTGAGGGGGAGAGAGAGGGGTAAGGGGGAGGGAAGAGAGGGGTAAGGGGGAGGGGAGAGAGGGGTAAG
>RDPX01000581.1:5034-23701 GCA_003991215.1 Morbakka virulenta | reverse complement strand
GGAGAGAGAGGGGTAAGGAAGAGGGGAGAGAGAGGCGAGAAAGAGGGAAGAGGCAAGGGAGGGAGAGGGGAGGCAGAGGGGGAGAAAAGGGAGGGAGAGGGTCATTTGTATTTCCTGTCGTTTCTTAAAAACGTTTGTTTTTACGTTTCCCATATAATTGTTTAATAAGCTGGTCTACGACTATGGCTGAAAAATTTCTCTTGAAAAAAACCAATAAACTGAAAGGAACACCTCAGGAGCACCTTTTCAAATAAACTGAAGGAACCATAGAAGACACAAATATACGTTCAATACATTATAAACGTCCAAGAACATTATTCACTCTGAACAATAAAAATTATGATCAGTTTCAAACATATTTTAAATATTCAGCTATTGATTGGTTTGAAACATTTCAAGAATATCAAAATTGTAATTGGTTTTGAGCATTTTTACTGTTTACTAAACGTCTATCTGTGAACTTGTACACGATGAAGTGTGGGATGATGACTATTAAGGCCAGTACCCACCGAACTAATTATTAGGTCATGTAAAATCTAAATTTCTTTTCAAGCACCGATGTCGTAAAACTATAGAGCTCGAGTTATAGTGGTTTTCCCCTGCCACCAGACTCGCTTGGGCCAGCCACAAACTGTAAATCTTGGTTTGAAGTTTTCCGATTATTTCGGCGTTTCCTAAACGCAGAACCCCAAATGATTAACCCCTCCCCCCAGAAAAAAAACCAACCAGAAATAAGAAAAACGATATTACAACATCCTGTATAGAGTCCCTGTTCCAAAGAGATTTCTAATGAACCTAGAAATACTGCAAAGACAAGATATCTAGATTGTCACAGATCTTACAAGTCTGAAAGTCAAAATTCAACTCCGAATATGCAAAAGCCCCGTTCTACTTGAGAGAGTTAAATAAGTTATCCGTGGGCACTAATAAAATTGATAGTTTTAGAAATGAAGCAAAGAAATAAAAAAGTCTTTAGTCATGTATGGATAGTAGCATGGGGTGTGGTATGAATGGTATACGCATCAAACATTTAATACCGGATTGGCGTTAATCTTTTATTTCATTCTATGTAGTATTAGTTGTCAAAGCCGACTCCATCGTCATCATCATCATATTCAGTTTTACATGTTTTTCATGCTGGCATGTGTTGGACGGTTCAATAGAATGGACTTCCAGGCCAGTCTCTCCCTTAATAGATCTTCAATGACACCTTTTTGCTTTAAATCCGATTTCATTATTTACTCCCATGTTTTCTTTGGTCTCCCTTTCATAACAGCACCTTCCACTTTCATTGACATTCATTTCTTCACCCAATCATCATCATCCTTTCTCTCCATATGACCAAGCCAACGAAGCCTTCTTTTCTGCATGCACTCACTGATGCTATCCAACTGTAATCTTTTCCTGAGATTCATGGAGCTTAGCCTGTCCTTCACACACAATTTACCTTATTGTAGCTCTGTGACAGAACATAATCCCGTGTCTCGCCCAGTTCTAAGATTATGTCATAGGAACCTGTTCATCAGAACTAAAGGTCATATTTTCTTTAAAAAGATCCACAATGGACAAGTTACATTCTACCAAAAAGCAAAGTTTTGTGAAATTTAGCCGTCTTTTTTCATCGTCTGACCATCAGGCGCAAAAAATACGTACAGTAACTGCTCCGCTAAATTATAAGGTTATGGGATAATAGATGATAAAGGACTCGCAAATAATTTAATTGGTAACGCTGGTATCTCAAAATTTCTAAATATCGAATTTTCACTACGCTTATTTACAGTAAATAAAACAAATTTCTCTTACTTACCCGATGTTGAAATAACTGAAACTGCGCCATCCGATGCACCACAAACGAGCATTAGTCCCAGTTCATGAGGTGCCCAACTAATGGAATTAACTAAAATGACAAAATGCAAAGAAATATTAATACAAAAGAACAATGAAATCCTAAATATGCTTTGATTTTGTATTTTCGATTTCACCGAATTCATTCTGAATATTCGCTTTATCATGCATTGGATGATAAAGTTTTTGGTGGCATTTAAAGAATGCATTCTGTTGTCATCTGTCCCATCCGGCCAACGCTAAACTGAACAGTCAACATGGCCAATGCACCTTTTCTCACTGCTCTACTGGACTATAACATTCACAATATAACTTTTCTCACTCCACTGGTGGACTACAACAATGACAATGTATCTTTTCCAACTGCTCTACTGGACTATAACATTCACAATATAACTTTTCTCGCTGCTCTACTGGACTTGTAACGTGTAACTTAACCTGATCAATGTGATACCATGAAATGTACAGAAAAATGAAAAATGACAAAAAGAAACTTCTGGTTTTAATGGGGTTTTTTTTTTCAGTTCAGCTTGTATAGCTTGGTAAAATCACTGGTCACTGTTTAATTATTTCTACCTCTACTGTAAGTGTCATCAAGTCTTTGAACAATAGTTCACTGTTGGATTTTACGACAAATGGTCAAATATCTTACTAAAGGAGTCAATACAACTCCTTTGTTGCACCATTTACATCATAACGTAAAAGGGAGCTTATATGGCAGGTACTGCATATAGTATTCCCGTATTATGAACTTATAAGTTATGCAGGGTTGTTGTTTGAAGTAGAGATTCTATATCTGCACAAATCCATGCATGGAGTAATGCCATTTCGAAAATGGTTCAACTTGGTGTAATATAAAAAATATATACATTCGACTTGGGAATCCGCCCAACATTTCTTGTGCAATACTCGGGTGTCATGCAATCGAGTTTCCTCGACCACATTGCCGTGACGATTATTTTGGAGTTCGAAAATTGGAAGAAATAACCAACCTCTAAAAGAAAGATTATAAACACTGTTTATCATCTTTCATGTGTATCTATCGAGTAATATTTGATAACAATGGCAACATTCTGATCTTAGGAAATGTGCTATAATTAATTTTAAAAAAATATTAAAATATCAGACCAAAAATCGTCTATCGATAAGGGTTTTTCGCTTAAGCAATCTCAAAGGTTAGATCCATATTAAACGTGTATATTGCAATACTGTATAGAATATGTACAAAAATTTCATAATTAAATAAAATCCTTATCATCTGAAAGTCAACAATTACACTATCTAGTCTTTACCTATAAAAAAAATTAGCGAGCTTCTTCTGCATCTGACAGCTGGAGGTTTTCCCATGAACACGTACACACTGTTACATGACGTGGACCATTGATTTGCTCAGCAGTAAACTTTTCAAGTTCCAAGTAAAAAAAAGAGCTTCCTCCAGGAGAGATACAGCATGACGTTCTGTCAACTGAAGGACTGGTGTTGTTATGTCCTATTCAGTAAGCATCGCTTCTGCAGCCACGTCTTTGTCAATAATCAGGTATTCCTCCATTCAAATAGCATCTCCAACATCAGCAGATAGCTTATTGAATAGAATAGAAAGCTCCCATAATACAGGTGTACGGTCCATATTTTCACTTATATCAGTTGGAATTTCTTGACTACCCAATGTTGGTAAAATTGCTGGAAACCAATAATAGAACGCAAATGCTTTTACATCTTTCCATGCATTGTAGGTGAAGTAGACTGCTTGTGTCAGCCTAATACTTTATTGCATTACTTCTGTTCCGTTATATTGGAAGCATTACAATCCATTTATTACTCTGCTTAAGGGTATTATTAGGTTTATTAAGGGTAATAACAGTAATATATGTAAGTTATATAATAATAGTAATCTCTGTAACTTATATAATAGTAATCTCTGTAAGCTATATAATAATAGTAATATATGTAAGTTATATAATAATAGTAATCTCTGTAAGCTATATAATAATAGCAATCTCTGTAAGCTATATAATAATAGTAATATCTGTAAGTTATATAATAACAGTGATTTCTGTAAGCTATATAATAATAGTAATCTCTAAGCTATATAATAATAGTAATATCTGTAAGTTAAATAATAATAGTAATCTCTGTAAGTTATATGATAATAGTAATATCTGTAACTTATATAATAGTAATCTCTGTAAGCTATATAATAATAGTTATATATGTAAGTTATATGATAATAGTAATATCTGTAACTTATATAATAATAGTAACCTCTGTAAGCTATATAATAGTAATATCTGTAAGTTTTATAATAACAGTAATATCTGTTAGTTATATAATAATAGTAATCTCTGTAAGCTATATATTAATAGTAATATCTGTAACTTATATAATAATAGTAATCTCTGCAATCTATATAATAATAGTAATCTCTGCAAGCTATATAATAATAGTAATATATGTAAGTTATATAATAAAAGTAATCTCTGTAAGCTATATAATAATAGTAATATCTGTAACTTATATAATAATAGTAATCTCTGTAAGCTATATAATAGTAATATCTGTAACTTATATAATAATAGTAACCTCTGTAAGCTATATAATAATAGTAATATCTGTAAGTTTTATAATAATAGTAATCTCTGTATGTTTTCTTTCAGAGGTTTCTTCGTAATAGTTATGTGTGGCATGAGCATAAAAACTGTAATGACGTCAATGACAAAAATGGCCATCTTTTATACCAACAGACAATAAACTTGACTAATTAACTTCTTCAAAGAGTAATTAAATCAAATTTAAATTCTTCAATGAGTAATTCGTCTTTTTGAAGTCAACAATAAAAAAAATTTTATACCTGCAGATAAAGGATTGCCACTGATCTTGATAAACAAATTCATTAGAAGTGACCCTGTTATGCATGGGCAGTTATTTGGAGAGTTTATTGGCGCAGCTCAAAGCGCCCAAATTAAAGCCCGCGTAAATAGACAACAGATATTCACACTTTGGAGCAATGATGGACATATATATATATATATATATATATATATATATATGTGTGTGTATGTGTGTGTGTGTGTGTGTGTGTGTGTGTGTGTGTGTGTGTGTGTGTAGGGATGTACCGCCCCCACCCCACTTTGTGTCGGATAAATAACATATTCTTACAAAATATCTATTTGACTATTTGTAAGCCGCAATCATGTCAGAGTTGGTATGCAGGTTTTATGCCACGTGCATACTCTACAATGTAGACATTACAAATTAAACTTCAGTACAAAAACCATAGGAAGTCCTACCTAAATGAACGTCACCGAATTATCTAAACTAATTTAGAAATTAAAATACGAAAACATCTAATACGACCTAAAATTGAGCATTGCAGTCCATCGAATACCTTACAAAAGCAGTAGGAAAACGTGTAATTTATGCCATCAGTGAAAACGTAAATTCGTCCCATGAATATTTAAAGTAAAAACTTAAAGGTACAACACAAAACCTTGGCGCAGAGGGGAGAGTTGGAACAACGTTGATGGAAAACGATGACCGTAGCATCAACAAAAGGTATTGGGGTCGGGTTTTTTGAGCTAAATAAATAAATGGCAAGAGCTGAATTATACAATGGAAGAATCAAATAAAGTCAAGGCTCGTGTATTGTTGAGAGTCATTCTAAAGAAGAAACTGGTACGTAGAAGTTTGCACACAGGATAAATGGTTGGATGAACTACCCCAAAATGACACAAGTTAAAATACTAAATACAGGGTTAAGTGGTTTGGTGAACTACGAAGTAAGTATGATTGCAAATGAAAAGATTAAATATCTGGCAGATTATCATAAACAATCGAACAAACATCACCCCTTCCTTTCTCTAAGTTTTAAGAAAATTAAAATTATCTGAAATAAGGAAGTTTTATGCTGTTCTTAAAAACAGGTCTACAGCATTGTAGCTTTCCCTCTTCACTTCTTCACTCTTCACTATCCACTTCTGTTTTTTGTTCTAAAATGAACAATACTACTCTTTATTTCGAAATAAAACAGCATAAAATTTCTAATTAAGAAAAACGACGCCATTCGATCATTTACAGTATCGGGGGCACCCTATCTGATGATTTAGCCTAGCTGGTTGGCAACCCATATACACAAAAATGGACCAACTCCCTTTCTGGCACAAGAGCACAAAAGCAATTTATTAAATAAAAACATAATCATCACTATTATTTTAACATCATTTTTCCATGGGAGTATTAGTTAAATGGACCCTGTCAATCTCTCTCCCATTTCTTGCCATCCTGTGCTAGATCAAGACTTAGGTTCAAGTCCTTTAAATCAGTCTTTACCACCTGACTCCGTGTCTACCTCTTCTATGTTATTCATCAACAACTAGTTATTTACATTTCTTGACCCAACTGTCATTCTCATGTCATTTTACATGATCAAACAACTTTAGTCTACCTCATTGAATACAGCCTCTGATGCTCTCTAAACCCAAACGGTTCCACAGTTCAGCTGAGGGATTTCTGTCCTTCAATGTAATAGCACACTCCCAACTGGTCATTCTCATATCATTGCACACAGCCAAAAATTTAATTAAGCCATAACCGAAGATTGATTCACATATATTGATACTGTCAGTTCAAATTCTGCAAGTAAACTAACGGGATACAAGTCACCTCTTGAACTACAACTACATTGATTACTCACCTGAGGAATCGTGATGCACAGATTCATGTAACTTTGTCCATTCTGTACCTGATTCTTTCCATATAATAACCTAAAAGATTACATACACATTTCATATACTCTTGGTAAAAATTGTAACTGCTACGTAAGAAAAGCGGAAGGTGTAATACAACAAAAGAGGTATATGAAATAGACGGTGAAAGTTACTCATTAAAATCTGATGTAATGAAAAACCTTTGGCAATATTGCATTCAAGATGTTAACTTAAACATTGTGACTGACATATGAAAGAAGGAAGGGGGGATGGATGAAAGGAGGAAGAGGGGAAAAAGAAAGAAGGAAGTGGGGAAGAAGAAAGGAGGAAGAGGGGAAGAAGAAAGAAGGAAGAGGGGAGATAAAAGGAGGAGGAGAAGGAAAGGGCAAAGGAGAAGGAAGAAAAGGAGCAAAACATTATTCATACATTTATATAAATATAAGTTCAACTTTAGTGGGTTTAAACAAGCATTTATTGCTTTCATTGGCATCTGCTCTACCAGCTGACCTATTGTTACATTTTTAGCTAAATCATTCTTAAGATATAACCTTCCAATCCCACATTTTTCACTTTGATGGCAACAGAATGGTAATGGCATCCACTGTAAAAAAAATTTCATGTTTTACTGTAGTAAGGGAGCATTAATTTACAAGCCTTAGAAGAAAAATGTTTCTGCAATAACTTCATAACCGCAAAAGCGACATAAAATGCAAACAAAACAAGTGCTGTATACATACTTTTCTATCATAAGAACATGTGGCCAGTAAACTACCATACATAGGGTGTGACCAGGCTACTTGCCAAACAGGTCCTTCATGTCTAAAATTAAAAATAAAATATTATCATGTGGCAACCTCGTACATTGTTCAATTGGGAAATACTCAGTTCAAATGGTGATTATGAGACAGGTTTGTTAATAGGTGTAAAAGAAAAGAAAAGAAAGTGCTTATTGTAATAGACCCCAATCTATACTGATGAGGAAACTACTTACTATGGCCTTAATACTTTGATAAAAGACATAAGTACAAAAATGTGTTTTTGAGTTGCAAGTAAGGAACAGAAAAATCACTATTATACAAAGACCTTGAAATAGAAATTAGCACAATGTGGAACATAAGACTGACTATTGTCTATATAATTGTGAGGGTGCTTGAGCTTATAAGAAAGTGAATTATCTATCATATATAAAAGATTGCTTAAGAATTAACACCCAAGAAATCCAGAAGATAGTATTTTTAGAAAATCACATATTGTAAGAGAACACTATTTATAATATGAAAAGTTACTGAATTCTAAGCTTTACGACAATAGTATGGTCTTTGCCTCCACAAAAAAACCACAAAAACTGAGACATATGGTAAAAATAATAACAATAAAAATAAACATAATAAACATAATAATAATAATAATAATAATAATAATAATATTAAAAATAAATAGTAGTAGTAAAATAATTGGGATAAATTTAACATACCTAGACCGCAACACCTTCTGACCAACATTAGTTAAAGATGCCTGCTGTTTGTCACAAATTTACTTTACCTCCCTTCCACATATTTCATCATCATCATCATCATATTCGGTTTAACGTCCGGTTTACATGCTAGCATGTGTTGGACGATTTCTTGAAATTGACTTCCAAGTTATCCTATCCTTCACCAGGTCTCTGCTGACACCTTTTTGTTTCAGATCCATCCTTATCAGTTCCTCCCATGTTTTCTTTGGTCTTCCTCTGCCAGTGGTTCCTGCCACCTTGATTGTTCTGCATCTACTTGTCCAAGCATTCTTGTCCATTCTCTCCACATGACCAAACCAACGAAGCCTCCTATTCTGCATACAGCTGCCAATACTGTCCAGATTCAATCTCCTTCTGAGTTCATTAGAACTGAGCCTGTCCTTTAGACTTACGTTGCACATCCATCTTATCATTCTCATGTCATTCCTCTCCATGCGGCTGACATCTTCAGCTTTCACTGGCCAAGTAAATATTTCATTATGTTAAATATTTCATTATGTTAATTCAACTTTGATCACTTTAACTTCTCATTTTGTTTTCGTTTAATCATACTTTTTACTGTCCACTGTTTTACTTTTATTTGAGAACAACTCTGTTGATCAAAGCAAGGTGTTTCATAACTTCTTACAAAAACAAAACCCCAAACAAGTAAGATTGTCTATTTCTTATTTACCTCCTTTTTTACAGCAATTTATATATATATATATATATATATGCAGAGCAATGGCTTAATGGTCAGTGCAGTTGAACAGTAACCAAGAGGTTCCAGGTTTGATTCCCCAAGTGGGCAGGGACAATTTGGAACTTTGCAAAAGAAAAAGCTGTTGGTTGGTATCAGGAAGGGCATCAGGCCAACAAATTCCTCACTGTCAAGAGAAAGTTCCTCCGAAGGGCACTCTTGCAGCCCCAATGGCTGGGCGAAAATGTATGTGTATATATATATATATATATATATATATATATATATATATATATATATATATCACTGTTAGAGCTATAAACATTAATGATACAATCTATTTCGAGAGCAGGCACAAAACAGGTTTTAAAGTTAGAGAATGGAATAAAGGGCATGAATGGGAAAGAAGATATTGAGTAAATGTGTATGTAAAACAGATGAAAAAAACATGGCAAAGAATACACAAGCAACAAAAATAACATGGCTTGCATGTTTAGTAGGTTTTATGGTGACAGAGTCCAGGTAATTGTTGCTGTCAGGTAATATATCCAGTTTGAAGATGGTCCACTTTTCCATGGTGTGTCTGATGATCATTGGTAATACAATGAAGCACAAAACATTTACGACTGTGGTTGTGCACAATGACGTAAACAGTAAAGTAGTGAGCTGAAGGGGAATCATAGCAAAAAAGAGCTGGCATTGACCAGACTACTATCCCTATCAAATAAATGTCTTACAACTTAAAATGGGAGTTATCAATGTTGGGTTGACTAAAGTATTAAGATTTGGTAAAGCATAGAAGAAAAGGACACGAATACTATTAGCATTGAATTTGTATATATATGTTAATGTGTAGGTATACATACAATGACCATCAAAATTGTGGAAAACATGGTACTTACCCCTTTAATGTTACTATTAATCTATAATTGTTGTCTAAAACTTCATATATTTTAACAAATCTGTCTGATGAACAGGTAGCAAGTTTTTTACCATAGTAATCCATCTGGGCATCATGCTATAAAAAAGAGAGAGAGAAAAGGTAATTTTTTGATAAAAGTATGAGTCTATAAATTTTGAATAATCTGTTTGTGCACGATTTGGTTTTTACTAATTGACACATAATCAAAGAGTATATAACAGCTCTGATCATTCATAATTTAACACTGTTTTCTTGTTGGGAGTATCAGTATTTTATCATACTGTATTAGGAATGTTCATTGTATTCAATTGTCATTAACTAGGTATACTGCCTTGGTCAAACATTTTCCTGATCAGGATACAATGTTTCCTGTGCATAGTTAATTAATCAGTATTCTCCCCTTACTTTGTTCTTCTTTAAATTTTCCTTTTATGGTACGATTCTTTACACACCTTCTTTGTGAAACAATGAATACTGTGTTGTCTGAGAGATCTTCTTATGGGCTCACTGGTGCCCTGAGTACATCTAAAAATTGCAAGTATTAAGTAGGACATTAAATTCTGATTTCAAAATCAATCCAAGCCTCGTTTTGTACTCTATTATTGTTTTCTCCTTTATCTCTTTTTCTTTGATTTTATCAAGTTCTGGTACTCCATGGTAGGTATATCGGTTCTGTTCAACTTCCTTCATAATTTCACCATTTGGGAGTTATCTTCAATCACATTTAACCATTTCCCCACTCTTCAATAATAGCAGATCACACTTTCAAATTCCAAATTCCATCCCAATGCTGAAAGCATAAACTGCCTGCACATGTGAATCAATCTGTTCTTCACTCTTACCATACAGTTCAAGGTTGTCCATGAAGAGCAAGTGATTTACACTAAATTCTTCCTTTCCCAAGCCATAACCTGCCTTCACTTTCCTTACAACCCATGACATTTGGATCATACTTAACACAAAGACTAATGGTGGTGAGCTGTCCCCTTGAAAGATACCTCTGTTGACTGTTACATCCCCAAGATTTTCTCCATTTGACGTTAATGATAGTATCCAGTGACTCATCCTTTTCTCTAAAAACTTTCTCGCATTCTCTGAAATACCAAACATTTCAATGCACTTGATAATTCAGCTATGGGGAACAAAATCATAAGCTTTCTTATAATCAACCCACGCCAGAGCCAAATTTGTGTGTCTTTTCCTGCAAGCTTTTTAAGACCAATTTGTCTATCAACAATTGGGTTTTCACCCCACTATTCGTATGTCTAAAACCTTTTTATTCTTTGCTCAACAGATCTTCCTCATCGTAGTACTTATACATTTCTTCAGCTCTCACACCAGTCAATAATTTTCACATTAGCAATAGACAAGTTATTGGGCAATAATTGTCCACTGCATTACCTTTTGCTGGATCTTTCTGACATAAAACTGAATGACCATAAGTCATCCTCTCAGGCAAATCACAAACTCCTGTAACAATTTCATTCAGTTGCTCAGCTTTTCTTTCATGAAGGTTGGTAAGACTTTTAATCCAGAATCCCTGGGCATTATCTGTCCCTGGAGCTTTAGCTCTTTATTCATATCACAATCATTCATTGCCATATCATATGCATCTTCTATGTCCACTGTTATATTCCCTTGTTCACAGCTATTCTCCTCAATTTCATTAGTCGCCCTTCCATCTATATTGGCTTCCTCCATTACAAAAACTTCCACTAGGGATTTTTCTTCTACTTTTCTCCTTATCATTTCTGGTTACAATTCAGACCACCATCAATTTGTTGTAATGGCTCTTGCTTGGTCACATACATGTTGCTCCATTAGCTCAACCAAACCCCTATCTCTCCCCTCTCTAAACATTCTTTGCTATAACCTCTAATAAGTTCCCCATTTTCATCAAAAGGTTTACTTCAATAAAAGCATTCAATGGCTACCTTGTTCATCTCTTTACTCCAATTCATTCAAGCAGTTGCAGGATAACGACCAGGTCCCTGCTCTTGTGCCAGGGCACACCTGCTGGGCAAGGGCCTTCAGTTACAGTTCTAGTCCCATTAACACTGTTAATTTCATTAATTTGATTTTGCATTTTAACACTCATTAGGGAATTAGTGGATTTCAGGTTGCACAACCACCAGTGTTTTTATTGAGACACCATCTCTAGGATTACTACTGACCAAGGCTTAAGATCCAATCCTGTCCATGAGACAAAGGCACATCCCATCAGAAAAAACCCTGAAATTTACAACTGTTGGTTTATTGTTCTGAGTTCTCCTTCTAATAGGACAATTGCCATCCAAGGTTAATGACTCTGTCCTAGCTAGGTTTATTGTTTTGAGCTTTCCTTCCTGTATGAGACAAGACTTAAGCCCACCAGATGTCAACCCAGTACTTTAAAGTCTTGGGGTAGGCTAACAGGTGTTACACCTTGCCCAAAGGTGACCTGGAGGTAGTTGTGGCAAAGGGTTACCTCATTTGCCCATGTTGAAACTCCACAAATGGATGCAGTTTAATGTCAATACCCAGGACTTTTTTACTATTATTATTATTTTATTTTAGCTCTTTTCTCAAATAAGTACTTTTGTTTGAGAACTTCATAGCACCAGGTTAGTACAAATAACCTGAGGTACCAAGCCATTTATGCATGTATGCTTCTTTATTATTATTATTATTATTATTATTATTATTATTATTATCATTATCATCATGATCATCAGTAATTAGTTAAACAGATCATATGGACAAATGGGTAAACAAACAGGCTCGAGATGCATTATCACTCTATTCAAGTTGTTTCTCTCTACAATATTCTTTTAGTGCATCAGTTTGTGCTGCTATGAGAACAATTTTATCAGTTTTCTGGCAATTCTTGCCCTAGTGTCACCATACATGAAATCTGTATTCAACTGTTAAACATAATTATTCTTACTTCAAATTTATTCTTTTTTATATATACTTTCTGGAAAGCAATACATTCTCAATATGAACATATGATATTGCTAACCCTGTAATGGTTCCTTTTTAACCAAAATGAATATTAGTATACAAGCTCCTTATCAACGGTAGTTTGTGTTAGCTAATGTATGATTTTTTATGTAGCTATCAGTTGCTATAGGTTCCCTCTTTTGTTCTTAAATGTCAAAGAAATACAAGTAATAAAACCCACCAACTTTCCCTACCCAGTACAGGCCAGTGTGAAACTGTTAACTTATAAATTAATTGGAGATATTAAAAATGATATACATACACACAAAAAAATAGCCAAGATGAAGAAGAAAAAGACAGAACTGTTTGTAAGTGGTAACACATGTTAACACCCAAAATAAGATTCCAGTTTAACTTTACATTAGAATCTACAAGTTTACACTACACTACCCAAGCACAATGTGCCTTACAAAACCAGGTAACTGGTATTTAATGGCCAGCAACCTTTCTCAAGTAAGGTAAAATTTATTCTTGGCTTCTGTTATCATAACCGTATCTATTTGGAAAGATTGGCTACATAGCTACAGTGCCAAAATTTTATTATTAAGCATATGTTGATATTGACAGTTATCCCAACCCATCTATGATAACAGGTGAGGCCCAAAGGCCAGATCTTGTTGTAGTGAAAGGTGACAAGTTCCTAACATTATAATTACAGCTGGGTTTGAAACCAATATAGAAAGTATCTTTAATCATGAAAATCAATGCTACAAACAGTTGTTATCCGATTTATCAAGAAGATTGTATTATGTAAACATGTAAATTTCATTATATTATGTAAACATGAGCCTCATAACTCTAGGCGTGTTGGGGAAAAATAGCTTGATTGTTTCAAAGCTAAAGTCCCTCAATCTCAATGACAATACTGTAAAATTTAGCATCAAAAGATTGATAAACATTTGTATATCAACATCATACTTTATTATCTGTATGAGAAACAAAGAGTGGACAAACCCAGAATTATTAATCTGGTAACCATCTGATACATCATCTCTAAGTGATATCCCCAAATGGAGAGTATCACTATACAGGATGCACCACAACTAGGTTTTACTGTGCTATTTCTAGTCTTGCTCTTTCCAGTACTCTACATCCAGCAACAGCTCAGTTGTGTTCTAACCTGTACTGAGTAGATCATTTTCATTCTAAATGTTCTAGATTGTTAATTTACAAATAAAATCATGTGAAGTTTAAAAAAAATTATTATTATTATTATTATTATCCTTCCTTTTCAATCATTAAAATATCTGGCCTTGAATGCTTCAAAACTTTATTGGTTTGAATTTGCATGTCACAGAGTATTTTAACTTTTTCATTCTCCACAATGCTATTTGGCTTATGCTCATACCATTTTTCTGGATGTTCTAAATCATACTTCTTACAAAGCTGCCAAGAGCCGAGCAAGACCTGAGCTATTTTATCATGCCTCCACTTGTACTGTTTATGAGGCAGATGTTTACATAAAGTGACCAGATGAGCCATTGTCTTCTCTTGTTCTCTAGATATTCTGCAGTGTGCTGAAATGTTTTCTTTGTCTTTTCTGGTATGGTGTCTGATGGATTATGTTCCAAAAGCCTGTTCTTGTGCTGCCATTATTGTCCCTTCAGTAGCTTTTTCAAGGTCACCATGTTTCACCCAATCCGAACTTTGTGTGTCTATAAACTCAGTTTTACTTTAGGATACATGGTGAAGTTTCTTACTTGCCAAGTTGCTTTTTTATATCTCTTCCATCACTGCTTTGTTCTTGCCAATCTCTAAAACTTCTTCTGTTTCTACCTCTTTGATAATAGGTGCATATTCATACAAACTGTTCTTTTTGATTAACAATCAGTCTTTGATGCTGACCAAACCTCTTCCTCCCTCAGCTATACTAAAGTACAATCGATCAACATCTGTCTTTTTGTGGAACATGCTGTACATAGTCAGCAAGTCTTCCTATCAAGTTCTTTCAGTCCGTTTATCCTCCAATCTATAATACTGGCACTATATCTTATAACTGCTACTGCTCTAGAATTGATAGCAATCACATTTTTGCTGGTAAATTTTGATTTTAATACCTTTTTTATCCTTCTTAAATATTCTGATTTTATATTTTCCTCTATCAATTTGTCTTTAACACCATCAGCTTTCCGCATTCCAAGGTATTTATAGCCTTTGTCCATGTCAATCTCCTTTATCCTAGCCCCATATGGTAACTCTGTTCCTTCACTCTGTTCATGCTTCCCCTTTTTTATTATTAATACTCTAAACTTACTTATTTCAAACTCCATAATCATCATCAACATCACCATCTTGCAGCCTTACCCAAGATAGAATTCAATACACCTTTCCAGTATACCCTATTGGTCACAACTACTAAAGGTCTTCCTTGGTGATGGCAGTATCCCTGCACATGATGTCTGGAAAGTGAGCTTCCAAGACCACTTGAATCATGATGGGTGCCTCCATAACAGAAATGACAACACAAGTTTATCTGAACCACATGCACAAGTGTCCAGCAAACTGGATGTGTCTCCTTTTAAGTGAAGTTGATATCCTAGGTAGGTTACTGCATATCATTTCAAGAGTTTAGATGTTTTTTCCATGAAAGATTTAATACTTTTCTGAGGACATGGGTATAGCATTCATCTAGACATCAGTGTTGTTTAAACTCCATTCTAATGCCCTCACTAAATAAACACACTGTATCAGAATGCCCATTTGTTTCTCTGATTTACCAAAGAGTTTTAAGTCATCCACAAATAACAGATGATTCATTCATTGACCAGACAAAATTCATAGTCGACAGCCACTTGATGGAGAATTAGTGAAAGTGGAATTAAACAAATAACAAAGCATAAAGGGTTAGACTATTGCCTTGGAAAATACCCCACTTTATGTTAACTTTGCCCATGTCTTCTCTTGATGTAAATTCAGTCTCCCATTGCAGCATACTTTTTCTTGAAAGATATTTTATATTATCTGCATCTTTAAATATATCAGGGCACTCACTAATAGATCAGTGTGGGACCATGTCAAAGATTTCTTATGGTCAATCCAACCTATGGGTAGGCCCACTACTCTCCTTTTACAATTCTTTATAATAGATTTGTCAATAAGAAACTGTTCTTTAGTGGCTCTCAGCTTTTTGCTCTTTGGGGAGTAGTTTGTTTTGATCCAGGTGCTGGTGTATCTGCTCTGATAAAATGCTAGTAAAAAATTTCCATATCATTGGTGTATAGTTTGTGAACTGCATTATCTTTTCCTTTGTTTTTCATAAGAATGGTATTATTATCATCATCATTATCATTATTATTATTATGTTATATAAGAAGCCTTTAGTTCTCATTTGCTTCAGTTGTTATTGAAGTAATCCCAGATAGCTACCTGTTACAACCCTTTCACCAACATATGCCAGGAGGGCAGAGGGAATTCACTCAAGAAACAGAAAGGTGTGGTATCATTTCTTATCCTGATAAGTTGGAGAAGACTGGAGGAACTATTGAGAAAAATAGGGGAATCAATGAATGAAGAGAATCTTAAGACACCAGTGAATTTAAGAAAAGTTGACAGAATGAAAGGTGAAAGTTTTGGTTGTTGATAAAGTATTGTAGAAAGTTGGGGTAGGTAACATCAAAGGTATGCAACATTAATCAAAGTTGGCATGCTAGTGATGCAAGAGATGTTGGGGGTAAAGCATCTACCTGCATGTGAAAAAAAACACAAACCTTATTGGAAAAGACAAATAAAAAACTCTATTAACAGCCTTAGGAAAGATTTAAGTCAATTACAGAGAAGAGGCCAGGGTGAACTTAAAAGTGAAGGGGAAATGAAAGATTAGAAAGAAAGCACAACATAAAAACAAAGGCACTCATGTGGTCAAGGAGGAGATTAGGCAGCAAACTGTTGCAAAAGCTCCAAAGGTAAAAATATACAATGACAGAATCAAACAGTTTTAGCAAAATAAACATTATCAGGTTAATCAGGTTTAAAATTATTTAGAGAGATCAATGGCATAGAAGATTGTTAAAGATTAGAGTGGAGAGTTTGGTTAAATATGTCAATGCATAAGAAGAGCTACTTCTCCATGCTGTTAACAAAGAGTCTATACTGACACATATAAATATCCTGATTTTTGAGAATGATTCTAGAAAAGTGTTTCGTCGTTGATATAGCATCTGCTGGCAACAAGTGAGCTGTAGACAAAGAACAAGAGAAAAAATTCTGACGTTAAGTGAGAAATGAAAAAAAAATGACATGTTTACACGTTGAAGCAATTCCAGTTTCTGGAGCTTTAGGAATTGTGTTAAATAGCTTGGAAACCTGGGTGAAAAAGATTAACCTGAGGAGTAGTACAAAGCAGTTTCAGAGAGCCACTGTGAAGGCCACTGGATGAATACTGAGGAAGATTTTGAAAGGCTAAAGGAGACCTAAAGCTAGTGTTTGTAGCCTGTTCTTAAGAAGAACGCCAGTATAACATCATCATCGATATATAAGGAATAGTAATTTCATAAATTGTAAACATGTTTCAAGGGCTGTCATTTTATAATACACTAATATGAATAAACATATTACAAGTTTAGAAGAAAGAGTCAAGAAACGTAGCTTCCGAAGGATTTCTGGAAAATCATACAATAACTGCAATGCCTTGAGGCTTATCTATTTTAGCCCCAGACAGTTGTGAAACGGAATTTTATATTTCAAAATTTGCCTCAGTTTAACTCGCCAGCCACGGCTGTCCCTGTAAAGAGTATTGACATAAAGGCTGGTATACAGAGGTGGAAAACAGTAGTTTTCGTACAGCTTTCAACAGCTAAAAATATTTTGTGTTAATCAATGGGACTAATAACTAGTTGTAGTAATCTTGAGAAATCAACATTCAGTGTATACGTTAACTGACACTGATATTTAGAAGCTTTAAGCTGTAGTTCTGTCATATGACACGTCTACTTTGTGCCTTTTGATCCTGCACAATTTATATGTTCAAAAAACCCATAAAAAAGAGAAAAATATTCACTTACAAAATATGAAAGGGAAAAAACTAAAACTTACGATCATATCTTCGTGATCCGTGGTCACCGTAGACATCGTAGTAACCTGCATTTTGGGATAAATAGAACAAATTTCGTTAACTTTACCACGCGTAGCCCTTCTTTGGGTCTTTCCCAAAGTACCTGTTAGTCGTTTACTTAGAGAACAATTAAGTCCTCCAATAGAAAAACAAAAGTCGAGGGATCCTTGACATCAATGATTACTTACCGCCATCTTGGAATCGTGAACGTGTCCACAAATATAGATCCCAGACTTCTAACATGTAGTGAAGATTATCGCCTCCAGAAACAAGTGCCGAACCATTGTCAATTAACTATTTCGCATGTTATCTTATTTTCACAGCTTTTGCTCTGGCCGTTGTTGTTGCCATTTACTTCTGCCAGATGAGTCATAACAAATGACCAAGGGCTAGCAGAGATTCCTTGACTTCATATTTCCAACACCTTCCATGCGAGACGCAGTTCCTCGCGTCTCGCATGGTATTCCAATCTTTTGCATCCATGAATTAAACCCTCGGGAAATACTCCCTAAAGAACCTTTAACTACAGGGACAACATTATTTATTATTATTATTATTATTATTATTATTATTATTATTATTATTATTATTATTATTATCTTAATATTAGCGTTGACAATTTCAACAAAACAGTTTATAACTACTTTGTGGAGACTCATGGGACCGTCAATGACAGTAATGGAATTAATAGCGAACTTTCTAATCGATACAATAATTACTCAAAACAACAGCTGAAAACCGAACTTAAAAAGTTAAAAAAATCAGGTAAGGCGTTTCCAGTAGTGATACGGTTTGTTGCTAAGCTACTTAGATTAAAATTGCAGCCTTCAGCTTCAGAAATGTTAAACAAAGATCATGACACAGAGATTTCTAAGAACTTTTGGGGTTATTGTAAGAAGTTCATTGAAATTCCATCTCGGATACTTCCCGAATTTGACAAAGAAAAATGTAATGTATTCTTTAGGAAAGC
>RDPX01000580.1:235253-251603 GCA_003991215.1 Morbakka virulenta | reverse complement strand
GAAGCCAAGTTTTCTTGTCGAGGTACCGCCAACATTTTATGCATTGTTTTTTCTGGACCCCCCCCCCCCCTCTGTTTGCTCTTAATATTTTGAAATAAAAAGGTAAAATAAGATATTTACAATTACGATTCATGCTTGTGTAATGCAACTTGCTCTTCATCATCATCATCATCATCATCATCATCATCACCATCATCATCATCATCATCATCATCATTTTAGCAGTTCAAGGCCACTGCTGGCGGGTGGTATCTACAATTTCCTCCACTCTCGGTCTACTGGTCTTGTGCTTTCTGCACCCATGTTTTGCCTGCCCTCTCCTCAATTTCATCTCGTCATCTTCTCCTTGGTATTTCCCTTGGTTCTGCCCCCTTCTCTTGGTCTCCACTCTGTTATCTTCTTGGCCCATCTGTTATTGTCCATTCGGGATATATGTCCTGTCCATTGGCCTCTCAAATACACTACCTTCTCGATGATGTCTCTAACTTTGGTCTTTGATCTCATGACTTCATTTCTGATCTTATCTTTCCTTGTGACATTTAACATTGTTCTTTTCATACTCCTTTGTGCTACTACAAGCTTTTGTTTCTGATGGTTGGTCAGTGCCCATGTCTCTGCCCCATAGGTCATTGCTGGTAGTATGACTGTGTCCATGATGTTTCTTTTGAGGCACATTGGCATCCTCTTGTCTTTTAGAAAAGTGCTATATTGGCAAATCTTTTCCAACCTGATGTTATTCGTTGGTCGATCTCCTTATCAGTGTCGTTTCTTGGTGTTAGTATTCTTTCCAAGTACTTGTACTGGTCCACTTCTTCTAGGCTTTCTCTATCAATCGTTATTCCTACTCTGTGCCTTCTTCTTGCCACCTCATTACACATTACTTTTGTTTTCTTTTTGTTCATCTTCATGCCATCTCTCTTTCCTTCTTATTAAGATCTTTCAGCAGTTTTTGAAGCTCTTTCTCTGTTCTAGCAAACAGGATAATGTCATCTGCAAATTGTAGGTTGCTGAGGTTCTCTCCATTGATATTGATGGCAATGTCATCGCTCTCTCGAAGGTTTCTTCTAATGCTGAAGTAAGTTTAACTGGAGATAGTGTGTCACCCTGACGAACACCTTTCGTGATTTTGATCTTTCTCCTCAGCGATTCCCTTCGTACTTGTACTGTCCCTTCCTTGTATGTTTCCTTCAAGATGTTCATGTATTTTTCTTCAACATTGTGTCGCCTCAGGGCTTTGAAGACGGCCTGATGTTGGATGGAGTCAAATGCCTTCTCATGATCTACAAATGCCATATGAATGGTATCCTGTATTAATTTGTTTTCTCCAGTAGTTGTGTGGCAGCATGTAGATGATCAATAGTGGAATGCTTACTGCTGTAAGCTGCTTGTTCAGATGGTTGATGCTCGTATAATGTGCTCTTTAGTCTGTTTTTCAGGATTCCCATGAAGAGTTTGTAGATGTGAGAAAGTAAACCGATTGGCCTATAGTTTGCAAGGTCTTTCTTGTCTTCTTTTTTGAAAATCAGTGTAATTATGGCATTTTTCCAGTTTTTTGGCACTTTTTCACTCTGTAAAACTTCATTGAACAATTCCTTGATCTTTTGTCTCATAACTTCTCCTCCTGCTTTCAACATTTCTACAACCACTTGATCTTCTCCAGTTGCTTTGCTGTTCTTCATCTACTTTGTAGCATGCTCTATTTCACAATCTAGGAAAGGTGATACATCCTCTGCTTTCTCTAGTACAATGTTCTAGGCTGCGTCTTCTATGGTTCCTCATAAAATTCCGCACATCTTTCTAATATTCTCTCTTAGCTGGTGGTGATACTTCCGTCCTGTTCTTTCAGTGATAGTTTCAATACTTTACACCCTTCTTTGGTGTTTGCTGCTGCCTGGAGGCCTCTTCCACTGTCAATGGCTAAATTGATTTTCAGGTCGTTATGCTCTCTGATCTCTTCTCTCATTGCTTTTCTAATCATCTTGCATAATTCGGTGTATTCAATTTTCTCTTGTGCAGTCTGATCGTTCCCTGCCATTCTCCTTCTTTTCTCCAGTAGTTCTTTGATCTCAGGCTTGAGCTTCTGCCTGTCTGATCTTGCAGTTCTTCTAGCTGATTCCACTGCAAATTCCTGTACAACTTCTGTGATCTACCCTGCCATTTCGTCCACATCACTATTCATTTCAAGCACCTCAACTCGATTTTGTAGTTTTAGTTGAAATTCTTGCCCATTGCACATCAACGCTTCGAGGTTGACTTTTGGCTTTCCCGATCTTACAATTCTACTTCACTTTAATCTTGTATTGAGCTTGATCTTTCTGCGCACCATCCTGTGGTCACTCCCCACATTAACTCTCTGAATGACATCAACATCTAAGACAATGTTTCTGTTGCTCATGACGTAGTCGATTTCATTTTTTGTCAGTCAATTAGGGCTCTTCCATGTCCACTTCTTAACTTTCTGTTTCTTNTTTCTGCGCACCATCCTGTGGTCACTCCCCACATTAACTCTCTGAATGACATCAACATCCAAGACAATGTTTCTGTTGCTCATCACGTAGTCGATTTCATATTTTGTCAATTTATTAAGGCTCTTCCATGTCCACTTCTTAACTTTCTGTTTCTTAAAGAAAGTGTTTTCTATTCTTAAGTTCTGTGCTGTTGCAAGTTATATTAGTCTTGTTCCTCTCCCATTATGATCTCCAGACCCAAAAGGCCCAATTGCTATTCAATTGCCTTGTTATCTTTGCCCAACTTTTGCATTAAGGTCACCTATTATGATTTTGAAGTGACTCTTGTTCCTTTCCATGACCTCTGCTACTTCTTCATATAGTTCTTCAATTTCCTTATCTTTATGGCTAGATGTTGATGCATGCACTTAAACCACTTGCAGATTGTATTTGTTGTTGATTCTCAATGTGATTGAGGCCACTCTGTTGCCTGTTCCTTTGTACAGGAGCACTTGCTCTTTCATTTTTCTGTTCAACAGAAAAACCAACTCCTTCAATCGACTCATCTCCTCCTCTAGTGTACAACACATTTCCGCTACGTAGCTCATATCATTTGTGTTCCTATTAGACAGGTAAGCTGGAATGTTAAACGATTTCGTTTATTTCCGGTCATCCAGTTTGAGTAATGTTATGTCAGTTTCTACACTTAATGTATGGAGATGGATTTAAAGGTTTTTGTGGTATTAATTTAAGAAAAATGGAAGTTATTTTTAATTCATTAAAGAGTCGAAAAGTTGGCGTTTCAGCAACTGCGACTCTTCTATGTTTATGAAATTTGTAAAACAATATAATAGAACAATAATTTCTAATTTTTTTATGAAAACTAACATTTTACTTATTGTAACTCTAAATCCATTGAAAACACTGTGCCAATACCTTAAAAGCTGACACCTCTTTTTCACAACTGCAAAAATTTAGTGCAAGTTACTTACTTGTCCGTATTTTCTGAGCATTATCATGTCCCCAGACATGGTCTGTATTTCCTTGAATTTTCTCAAGGTGCGGGCTAATATTTTGCCGGGAAGAATGTGAAACCTTGTGATCCTGTCATTATGGCGACGGCTGTTTGGAACTTGGTTTTCCAAGTTATATGCATCTTCTGTTGGAGCAAAAATAGTATAAACACTACCCTGGTAGTTTAAGAAGGGTTCAAACCCAGTTTCGATGATATTGCGTTGAAATGTCGTTAGGTTTAGCTCTCTTATTTTCTTCCACACTGTAGTATGCTCTAAATAGAAATAAAAAACACAACAAATATAATTTGAATTTCTTATCAAGATTGTTAGTGAAAATGGATATTTACATATTTAAATGACACTTAATACTGGTGCCCACTTCGAGACCTCTCGTCAGCCTTTACCCCATACAGCTGATATCACTTATCTACCTATCTATTCATTTATCTAGCTAGGAATATATATTAAAGGTAGAAATCACGTCACAGTATTTCCAGTAGCCCTGAGTTTCCTGTCTCAAACAATTTTCATACTGCTAATAAATCCCTATGGCAATACTGTTTACAAAATAATCAAAATGTAGAGTATACTCCGGGGAGATTCTAAGGCATTAACTTGTAAGTACGAAAAGTGTAATAAAAGTATTGAGCATGTATTAAAAGCAAGCAAACGTCTTGAAGAAGTCTTTTCCGTTAGTGAATTTGGTTTTATGGCGACATTTCAAAGTAAGCCCTGTGCGCTTGCTCAGAAGACCATACCATTTGGGTTGGCTCTTAAAATCGCTACGTTCTCACTGAGGCAAGGATCGCATTTCTTCGTTTAATATTAATAAGGTGTGGCTTTTCCTCCCAGTGATTATTTTGAAATGTAGGATAATTAAGTCTTTGATTTTTCAGATATATTTTGATGATTCAGAATTAGTTTTGTAGTTAAGTAGAAGGAAAGATTTTGTGTGGTTGTTGTGTCGCATTTGAAATTCACCTTAACACCCTTCATAGGGTGTTAAGGTGCTGGATTATATTTTCCATGTTGGGAGTGCAACAGTAGCTGATTTTGATTGCATTGGTGTAATATAGTTTATCTAGACAATTTTATTTGGTAAAATATTCTCCTATAAGTTTCAAGAAAGTCTTTTAAATTTCTGTTTTTTCTTGCTGGAAATAAAGGGCATTAAACCAGGTAATGTTACTAGGCTTTGTTCATTTTCGCGGATTTTCTTGAATTGATTTGTAAAAAAAGAGTTGGGATGAACCCACTCGAAGACTTTGAATCTCATTAGGATTGCTTGCTTTGTGACATAACAAGGAAGAGTGAAAATCCTTTTGCTGATCATCTTTGGAAGTTGTTTAATTATTGATGATGGATTATTTGAATTGGGGTTGATGTATAGTGTTTGTAATTTGGCTTTCTGAAGGGGGAGTGTTTACTGGTATTTAGGTCGAATGACTCATAAAGAAAATTTTTAGTTGTGAGAATTGTATCGATTGTGATGCTAGGGTATTCTGTTTTCAGTTTTCTGGTTATTCCTTTCCTTGTCTTGTCAAGTTTTGAAGTGTTAGAGTTGTAAATAATAGCAAATCCATCGTCTCGGTGTATCCCTCTGTGTTCCTTTCTTGTGATGGAACAAAGCTTGTCTAGTAGGTGCATTCCCATG
This sequence comes from Morbakka virulenta, assembly GCA_003991215.1. Classification (NCBI taxonomy): domain Eukaryota; kingdom Metazoa; phylum Cnidaria; class Cubozoa; order Carybdeida; family Carukiidae; genus Morbakka; species Morbakka virulenta. The sequence goes on along the minus strand of RDPX01000580.1, from coordinate 246,486 downwards.
AGCATGCACAATCAAGCTCCACCAAAACAACCCATTGTGACGCCGAACAAAGGCGTGTAGCCCTTTTTAATCCAGATGGCATTCCTTTAAGAAGTAAAGATTTACAAGGCTGTCTGGCTACGCTAATGACGTTACCTGATATTTGCGATATGGAATTGGCATAATCAAGTGCAGACTATCTATTATTATTTAATAAATAATAATAATAGGATACTTAATAATAGGATACTTAGATTTATGTTATTAGTTATTATGTAATATATAATATTAGATAAAATAATAAATACATTACATATGTTATAAGAATTGATATAAATAACTATATAAGATAACAACGAAATAACTTTATAAGAATATAATTATGTTATGCTACAATAATTATCAATTGTTTTTCTGAACAAAAGTTCAGAAATAGGCTGGTAAATTTTAACAAGGTCAAATTTAATAAAACGAGATTTACATTTATTTTCAAGACGCTTAAATAATTCAATAGCGCATCCAATATTTTCCCGTTGATTTAATTGTTTTTGATTGATAATGTTAGTGTTGATCGATTGTAAGTGCTTCCTTGCGAAAATATTATTTCTGATTTAGCAGGTTTATTCAGCGGCAAAGGGGTTTGTTTGTGAAGTTTTCTTTACGATCTTTTAAAGTTATAAATGTAGAATGATTTGTGAGCTGCTCCATTTTCCGATCTAGATTTAATTTCTTTGCTAATTGCCTTGTTTCAGTATCATTTCCTTTTTTAATTACTGAGTTTGCCTTGTTGTATGATTTGGTAATGTTTTCATGTAGGGGTGTCTTGCATTTATCACGATCTTATTCATAAATATTTGTGGTTTTAGCAATAATCACCAGCACGTTTTCCGTGGATTTAATCTTCATTGTGTCGTTGTAGAATCCTGATATTATTGTTTGGTGTCCTGAAAAGAAGATAGTATACCTTAATAATCTTAAAAATTCTGAACTTTATGGACTCAGACAACACAACATTCAATGCTCCTTCTTCACTACATCCACCTTAAGGAAGATCCTTTCAAAACCAAAAGACCCAGTTCCACTTGATGAAAGGAACAACATAGTCTACAAACTACAATGTAAGGACTGTCCTGCCTCCTACATAGGTGAATCAAAGCGTTCCTTGGGTCAAAGAGAAAAAGAACACAAGAGAGCTGTTCAGAAAGGTGACACCAAGAATCATGAAATAGCCGAACACTGCTGGACACAGGATCATACCTTTGACTGGGAAAATAAAAGAATTTAAGACAAAGAAATCAACACAACAACAAGAAAAATAAAAGAAACAATCCATTCCTTGCAATGCAGCAATCACATCAACAGTATATCCTACACCCTTCCAGTAATATGGCTTCCAGCACTGAAGAAAGAAACACAACAAACACAACAAGCACAACATAGGTATGGCGCCACTTCCCGAAACAACTCCAGCCCTGGCTACACTCACGTCCGCACTACCAAAGTATAAAATAGTCGTATCTAGTCATTTCAGTAGCCTGACGATGGGAGAAGTATCTCTTGAAACGTAGCTCAGAAAAAGCTTACGACTCATGACATGGTAAAGCTCTTACATCTAAAGATAGTATACCTTGTAGAGTTGACTGCAGCAAAAAAAACGATGCAAGAAAGGATAAATGTTGAGAAGCTATTGTAATAGTGTAAATACTCGAACTAGAGAACTGCATAAATCTGTTGAAGTTGGATGCAGAAGATCCAAAGGTAACGAACTTATGAAATTGTTGTCAACAATCGGTTTAAGTCATCGCCAAACCAGTTACACGCTAAAGAAAACACAAGACATGGCCGAGAAAGTCAGTTTTCGGTTACAAGGAAATGACAAAAGGTGCCTGGAATAATATAAAAAATGGAGCAATGTATTAAAGTTAGTACATAGTACTGCTATGACATCATTAAACATCAGTTGGAAACTCGAAAGGTAACTCGCCAACTCGGTAACAAGTCTATCAATCCTGTAGATGGAGCCCAGTATATTTAGTGAGGGAGACTGGTGCAGATTTCTTGAGCACTTTATGAGAAAGCTGTTTTCAACATACTCACTGGCGTAAAGATCATGACATCCCGGATATAACTGTCCTTGTTCTTGGCATAATTTTATATTATTTCTAAAATCAGACCATGTCCTATCCCATATTAGTAACATAACTTTTTGTTACCTTCCGTTGCTGTTTTTTAACTGCAAAAGAAACTCGAATAGTCACTAAGTACAGGAAAGTTCTTTTTTCGTCTGTTTTCCAAAGACGAAATTTGGTGCCTTACAATTTTCTTATCAAAATTCTTGCCCTTTTTGGCACCAGTTAATTCTGACCGTATTCATCCTTGACATTTGAAGATGTATCTATAAAACTGTTTCCATATTTATTAATCTCTTCTCTGCATTTTTCCTCAAGTTACCCGTTTCTGTGCCGCATAAAAAAACTGAACACAAATAAAATTACACACGAATATTTTTGTCACTCTTTGTTACTTCTACTTTTAGCTATAACCAAAATAGGAGAAAATCCGTAAGTACGTTCATTGGTAAACATTACCTAGTCCGGGTGGAACAAAATTATCAATTAAGTGCATTACTCCATTTTCTATTGGTATGTCAGCCTTAATAATTGTTATCTTTGGTGTGGTTTGTTTTGGGTCCTTATTGTCTACTGTAAGAGTGATTCCGGACTTTGTTTTAATCAGAGTAATAAGCCTTCTGTGAATAGTTGAAATAGTAAGTGGTTTATCATCAATCATTGACGTATAGATGGTCTGTGGGATAATATGCATACTCGCCAGTTCCTACAAGAAAAAATAAAATCTTTCAAATTTATTAGTGTAATCATCAATATGGGAAAATGCAAGAAAATACAAAGGGTATTAAGCTATATATTTAAAGAAAGAAAGACTCACTCCAATTAAGTAGTAGCATAGAGTTTTGTTTCAAGGAATTATGAAGATGTCTTGTTTACAGTCGACTTTATCGTGTTCTGAGCTAACTATGGAGTGTGTATTCAATGGAAACTTTAATTTTAGTTATACTGAACATATGTATTGAGGAAAAGTTGTGGGCTTATATCATATTTTAGCTATAGACCTATTACGATGCTACAAACAGCAGAGGAAATTATTTCACTACGGAATTGAAATAAAAACTAGCCTATTTCAGACAGAGGTTGAAAATTGACTGCTGATTTGACACCTCAGTGTACTACTAATTTTTCTGTAGCTATGGTGTTGATATAGATTCAAGCAAGCTGATTCAACTACCCATTATTGAGTCATAACAAAATCTTTTTTCTTGAAGGTTCAAAACCTGATAACTACAAGATAACAAGAGTAATACAATATCTTGTGAACAGAATATATATGTATATATATATATAACTGATGGCTTTACCAATAAGATGACTTTCTCTTAAGTCTTAATTACAGTTACCTACCAAAGATGGTTACTGATACCTTGCTAGTAAATAAATTGCATTTAAGTAGTGTTGGTTTCAATTGTATACACAAGTAAGTGTAAACACCAAGAATGCAAGACTTGCGCTTAGTAACCTATTTCTGACGATAACTTCTGACTTACTTGTATTAACCGGCATGAGAAGAAAAAAGAAGCTTTTACCTTGTTTGCTTCTCTGTTCCCTAAAAGTGAAATTCTTTCGTCCTCTGATATTTTCCAGAAAGTTGAATCATTTGGGGCAAAAATAGTATATCCAGTAGGGAGTAATAACTGAGCCCTAGATAAAGCTGTCAGAAAATTTTGATAATTGCCCTTACGCTTTAAAACTTGCCCAAACGTAAACACGGGCGGTGTTAGAAGTCCGTCAATTTCGTGAATAATACCTCGTCTAGCATCTATGTCGGTTTTCAAAATCTTTTTTCCCCCTATCCACATTGTTTTCTGTTAAAAATATGAATAAATGGGCTTCAGAATCAGTAAGATGAATAAACAAAAAAAAGAAATAAGGTATTTAAAGCAAAAAGAATATTACAATTTGAAGCGCAGATGACAAGAGCTATAAATCATACTACGCGAAATAGAAAGTAAAAAATAAAAATATCAAGCAACAAGTATAAAGTACAAAAATAGCATACAAAATATTACATGTAATGGTATTAAGTCGAGCATATTTTCTTTTTGTCTGGATTTTGGTTTCTTTAAGACTTCCTCCAAATCTGCATTTTTTTTTTCTTGCTTAAAGTGTCTGTTTTTCAAATTACAAAAAAAAATTGAATCGAAAAAAATATTTTATTCGGCATAGCAGTTAAAGATTTATAATTTACCCAGGGGTTATTCGGCGGTCTTCTCCCAGACGTTTGTGGGAAAGAAAGTAATGTGGCATAACTAATAGTTACAGATAGATGGGCACTGAGTTATACAATGTCAAGGGTGGTTAATTTCTTTTACCTTCAAATTTTGCGTAGTCTAGGAATGCTAGGAGTCTGCTGTGAAAATTCAACGCAGTAAAAACCCACAAAAATCTCCGACAGACTTAGTGCAAAGGTGGTGTAGCTTGACTTATTTTCCTAGCCACCACACCCCTGTACTTATTCAAAGGTAAAGCAATGAACATACTCATTAAATGGTCAACTGGATATTCTTTAACATTTTTTTATACCAGAGTAACCATATTTAAGTCAAAAATTTGATCGTCAGTAACACTTGGTTGAAACTCCCAGGACGCAGACTGTATACGTGGAAAAAACCCGTTGATGCTTGCAGAAATCAGATAGATTATACCCTGGTTAGGAAAAGGTTCAAACGTGGAATCAACCCGGTAAAAATCTACTGTGGTACAGACTAGGACTCAGACCACAACCTAGTGTTTGCAACACTACGGATCAAGCTGATAAAGGTTGAGAGAAAAAAGAAAAATGAGATTCACAATGTCAATGCGTTACGGGACAAACAACTCCAGGAGCTTTCTACATTTTTTGTGACGAACCAGTTCCAAATCTTGGTAGGGGATCTTACAGAATCTCAGCCTCCAGGGCAAACTATTGCTGCTAACCAAACATGAATCACCTTCAAAACTTGCATACAGGAAGCAACCAAAGACGTCATTTCTGAAAAAAAACCCGAGAAAAAGCAAGAATGGATGTCAAATGAAATTTTTGACCTGATGAAAGACAAAAAGCCGGTAAAAACGACAATCAAATGGAGTACAGGAGACTAGATAAGGAGATCAAGTGAAAGTGCATCGATACAAAACAACACTAGACGACTGGTTGTTGCACAGAAATGGAACGATTGGAGAAATCACATAACTACAGAAGAATGTACTCAAAAGTAAAACATGTAGCTAGACAAACTAGGAAATAGGAAACAGGAATAATACATTGACGAGTTGTTCGCAGATGATGGAAATAAGAATATACCACACCTAACAGATCCACTGAAAGATGAACCTATACAAAATGACGGAGATCGAACACGTTTTAAAGAAGCCGGGAAAAGGACTCCGGATCAACTCGGCAAAAACCAAGTGCATGGTGATATCTCATAAACAGGCAGGTCCAATAATGAAATTAAAAGTTGAAGATAGGAGCATCGGCACTGTAAATGATTTTAGTTACTAAGGTTCCCTGACTACTAGTGATGGCAGATGTGATGCAGAAGTGAGGAAGAAAATAGCAATTGGACAAACGAAGAAGTATTACAATTTGCCGGAACAGAAAGACTATTGTTAAAGAAATTTAAGTCATCAAAAGATTAGTTATTTTGAACACAGCAAGGCACACTTCAGTCCTACAAAGGATATCTTGACAGGGAAGATTGCTGGTACGAAACCCAAAGGTAGACCCCGCTACAAATGGACTGATAATATCAAAAGATGGAAAACTTTCGGAGGAACGAGGATATTACGTATTAGAGGATTTAGGATAATCCGTCTCAACCCATATTTTCTACGGGAACAAGAATTTTCAATTCCTCCTGAAGTAATCAAACTTTCGTCGAACGAGATCTTTACCTTTGTTAAAAGTATCGTTTCTTTTGTCAGTTTTCTGGAACTTCCTTTTTGTCCCAAAAAGTATGTTAAAAATCAAGATATCCCAGTTTTGGAATTTTGGGGGTAAATTTGATAAGTTTCAAATTAGTTATAGCTAAAATAGGGTAAACCTATTATTATTCAGTTCTTCTACAATTTAATCCATACAAATGCAGTCTAATTTGAGTTTTCCATCCACTATTTTTGAGACCCAAGATCCATTCATAGCTTTCAAAGTCACTTTATAAAAAACTGACAAGAGCAGTGCTAGATGGTCTTACATTCCTAAGGCCCATTTGAGCATTCCGCATTAGAGACTAAAAATGTTGAGCATAACTTTTGCTTCAGCAAGAAGTTACAATCTGAAGCAAAAGCAAATAAGAAATTGGCGTCAACGTGGTAAAATTCTATAATATTAATAGGTTTGAGCCAGTACCAAAAAAAAATAAAAAAAAAATATTGAAAATCAGGTATTGTAATTGTATGATAATCACAATGTAGGGCAATTTGATGGAAAATCCCTATAAAGGCGATATTTTGGTGCCAAGCAGGTAGTGAATGGCATTGATCAAGTTGATGAATTGACAATCTCTGATTAATAGCTCCACAGAGTTTGTATTACTTTTAGTTAACCAGCGATCATTGGCTGAATTAATTTACATATATTTCTGCAAAAATATTGCTTCCTTGCCAGTACCTTTCCTATCATATAAAAGACATTTGTGAACCTGAATCAGTCTTCATTTCCATTTGCAATTGTTAGAAATAAAACCCCAGCTAATAATACTAATTTGACATAAAGTGTAACATTGGTGATTTCGAACAAGTAGAAATAACACTACACTCTCTAGCTAACAATATTTGGGGATGGAAAACTATAAGTAAAGCTGTTAGCCATATTTTCTGGCCAGGATTTTGGGATTCCCTTGAAAAAAATGAATGGTTTGTATAGGCAGGAACACATACTGTTTCAAAGAAATGCTTGGTTGAAGAAAATCAAAATGTGGAAATGGATATTTCAACAATATTATAACTGTTTCATTAATCCAATAATTGGTTATTCTTAAAACTTTTAATTGCTGTGGTCTATTACACTCAGGATACTGACAAAGTTGAACCTTTACTAAGGAAAAAGAATGAAAAGTTAACAAAGGTTTCTTCTCAAAACATTTTTTAAGTTCGACCTTATAACTTTAATTTATATAAACTGTTGAAGGATGTTATTCCAAAAATATGAAAAATATGTAAAATGTATTTAGTGAAGTATACTAAAGAGAAAATTTGTGCTTCTCAGAAAATGCTTTACATCACTGAATTGGCCTGGAAAGCTTGGGCTAAACAATCACACAATAAAACTATAATAGTTTGCAATGAAAAAAATTATGGGATTTCGATCACTCCATATAACAGTGAGAATAATGAAGTAAACATCTGTATTTTCAAGCAATATGAGGTTTTTGTCTCCGATACAAAAAAGGGACACCAACAAAAAACCGAGAAAAAATTAAAGGAGAGGAACGTGAAAGGGATGTAATATTGTTAGCAAAATATTATTTAGAAGAGACGCGCATTTGAAGAGTAATGTTTCAGAAATTGCATTTGCATCATGGAAATACTGTTCATTTGTATGGAAATGTTTTGAATTAGGTGTTCTGCTAATATAGAAACTTTCATAAAATCTATGATAAATACCAGGAAAGAAGAAACCATGTTTGTTACATTCCTCAAGATTTTCTTCTTGGCTGATTGTCAAACATCAATAAAAAATTTAATTCCTGTCAAATATATATTTAGTCAGCTATAGACATAGAAAGATGCAACAATAGCCAATTTACATACAGGGTCAAAAGAAGATAAAATACTATTTGGTATTTACGTATAGTAGTTAAGTTCACCTACCGTTCCGTTAAAAACCTTTATGTTAACAAAAGCTTTGTTGTGAAGTCCGGTAAGAAGGAACAGTCCATTACGAAAAGCAGACGATGGTACCATACTACTAAAAATTGTTTGAAATAGCACGGTCGCATAAACAAAACCACGATGAATGCGAATATGTTCCTTTTCTTCCTTAGAAATCTTATCCATGTAACGGTTAGGTACAGCAAAAATGGTGACATCACGATCATTTAACATTGGATGCAGAAAAACGGATGTTATCAACTTATAATATTTGCTATAATTTGCTCGCAACGTTTCTCCAACTGTTGGAAGCTGATCCATGATTGGAATACTTCTTATATACCCACCTGCCAAAGTAAATCAAAATAGTACCAATAACATAGGTATACAAAATTAATTAATTAATTAATTAATTAAGCTAAAAATTAGTTATAAAGTAAATTAGAATATTCATTTACAATCAAAGACATAAATTAAATTTCCAAGTAATAGTTAGGTGCCATATCTTTAATAAAACAGTTAGAAAAATCTACATTTTCACGCAGCATACAGAACCCTAGAAACTAGAGAATGCCGCTATTAATTCCATATTAGAGAGCCCTTGAAAAATAGACACTTTCCAGTAACAAGAAATGTGCTATTTTTTAGGTTCATGTACGTGCAAGCAAATCACAAAGATCGAAAATACTTTTAAAGTTAGTTAAAAATGTTGCCTTCCCAAAATGTTGAAACTATACCGGTTCTTCAAATGCAGAATCTTGTCTCAATATAAATTCACCAAACTAATAAGTTAAAATATTAAACGTCATGTAAAAGCACATGAAATGTATTAGAACAGTGACTTCTGTTTAACAGAATAGGGTTAATTTCACTGTACAGTGCCTCCCCAGCAAGTGAACTCCTTTTAACGGTCTCGGTATTATGGTTTTAGGTCACCCCTTAAGAGAACGGACACAAAACAATAATGGACAAATGCACGAATTACAGATATATGTGTTACTCTGACATTTGGCTATATCATATTACATTTTTATACAACACGAGGTACTTAACAAAGATCGTATTCAGTGCCTTTCGAAAATAAATGTTTATTCAACACAAAGATCATAAAATATTTTGCTAATAGAAATAGCGCTTTACTTTTATTCAATTAAAGCCAACACATATTAATTCATAAAATAGTCATCATTAAGATTTGTCAGATTGTATTACTTCATGGTTTTTGAAAAAGCCAGAAAAACTGCTATTTTCTCTCTAAACATTCTTGTACAATGTTAGGTGCACCTATGTAAATCACTATAAGAAGTCGGTAACAAACCATCATACTAATATCCCAGTGTTCTTACTACCTCCTTTCTACGTGTACAATTCAGTAGCAAAATATGTGTTCATAAAATAAAACAAAAATCAATTTCGAACCTAAAGTCAAAATATCAAAGTTGTTTAGGGACAAGAGATCTAACAGTAACCATGGTTGATGATAGTCTTCATGGCGTTTAAAGGCTAAATTTAAATGCATCAGATTAAGTACTGAAAGAAGCGCGTAATTGGAATACAAAGGTTATATTAAGGTTATATAAGGTTATATATATATATATATCGAGATTACTGATGGGCTGTTGCATGGCCAGGTTGATGACGGCATTTAAGGGCCAAATCTAATTAAAAGGACTAGATTGCGCTACCAAGCTGTTGCTTGGTCCATTCAGAGCTACATAGTGCAGCTTGCTATTACAATTGCAAAAAGATAGTATTGTTGTTCGAAGGCTAAAAAGGTATAAATTCAATACCTTTAAAAATACCTTATCTGTTGAGAGGAAAAAATGCTTGTTAGAAATTTTCTGTATGTTTTTTCGAATGTATATTGAATTTAGGATTCATACCTTGGAGGTATGGAACCGGGAACTAAACTCCATTGGCATTATGACATACATACAGCTTCCTGGGTAAAATATTCACTGGTTAAGTTACAAAATCTTGTTTGAAACAGTTGATCTCAAAGGTACTGGTCTATATGGCGTCGTTCCAGTTTCCATACCTTCAAGGTATGAATGAAGCCTTACTTCAATTTGTGTTTCGTCACCCCATTTCAAGAGTTGAAACTATTCTTGCAAATTATTTTGTTACAACTACTTTGAACGCTAGTTGTTTCGTGTTCACATGATAATACCTCATTAACTTTCGGTCTAACAACCACTCTACATACTTTAGGGCCTTTACTTTTCTGTGAAATAAATTGCTCTTTTTGTCTATAAGCGGTCAAGAAAACTCTTCTTGGAATATTCATTTGTTATCTATTTGGTGAACCAGCTTTGACAACGTTTTTCTACTGGACGAATGAAAAATCTAAAAAATTGAAAATTTGAATACCGTATAGCGTATATGAATTATATATATATATATATATATATACATATTTCCTGTGTCGAATATATATATATATATATATAAAAGATATAATAAATTGGAAAGAATAAAAAAACTACACTATCCATTTCGACAAGCCTGTTTCGTGATTTTACTCACTCGTCAGGAAATGTACAAATAAAAATATTCCAGTAGCGCTTTATATATCTTATTTACAACTGGTGTTGGTACGCTATATATATATATATTTACATGCAGCCTTGAAAGGTTTAACAGCTTTAATTGCCTTGAATGATGAAAAGAACTTAATGGGATCATCAGTTGTTTACCTCAGGAGATTTTAAAACAGTAACGCTGGGATATTCTACGAAGTGAGACATGTAGTCCATTTTGTAAATAAGGGCAAATGAGAAAAGAACAATGATTTTAGTTGGAGGAACAATTTGAAATTATATGCACATAAGGAGAAGCCTGAAAGAGTAAAATACTCATTAAGAAGTTTTTGCGGAAGGATTTTGATTGAAGTTAAGAAATACCTTCATCATTCTACTGGAAAAGAGGCGTTTTGAGAAGGGGGAATGAAATTATTCGGCAGTTAGGTTACAACAGAATTTGTTTTGGAAAAATTATATCAGCATTCTTAAGTGACACAAACCAAAAGTGTATTGGAAATTAATCTAAAATACATTTAAAAAATAATATAACAAATAATAATAATAATAATAATAATAATAATAATAATAATAAATATACTAAGAAAATCTTTGTCCACATAAAGAAACAATTTATTACAAGAACTTTTATACTTTTTGATACAATTTTTAATCCTATTTGTATTATACTTTCTTTTGTACTCCACATTTATTGAACAATTAAGTTGCTCGTAGAAACCTTTGCTTGCCTCAGGTCACTGGGTGTGACCCGGTAAGTAATTGTAAATAAACAGCATTCATAAGAAAACC
>RDPX01000580.1:209438-225429 GCA_003991215.1 Morbakka virulenta | reverse complement strand
TTGTGAGCGTGTTGCAGCAGGTATTTTAATGCCACATGATGTTTTGTCAATGGTTTCGGGTGGCTTTTTCTTGAAAGGTTCGTACCAGCGCAGTGTGTTTTTCTGTAGGACTTCGGTTAACACCCGGGTGTTTTAACCTTTTGGACAGTTCTTCAGTTATGATACGATCCAATATTGATTGACTTTCATGTCCGACTTTCATGTCCGCCGCTCGGAGTTTGGATAAGATTTTCTGCTTCAGTGCTCATCTCTCAGCACCATATAGCAAGAGGTGGTGGGAGGTGGGGGGGTTGATCAATTTCTTAACTTGAACTGGTACAGATTTGTCTTTTAGGAGTCTGAACATAAGGAATTTGCTCGTACTATGTTTGGATATTCGTTTGTTTATTTCTTGTTCTACATAATTGTTGTTGGTGATGATGGATCCAAGGTATTTGAATGATTTCACCTGTTGTAACTGAACTCCATCTAGTATAACACTTAGTTCTGCTGTTGGTCTCCTCATGGCTAACACCTCAGTTTAATTTTAGATGGTAATTTTTGAAACATTCATTCCACCTGGTCATGTGTTCTTGGAGGAGGTTAGGGTAGGTATCAATCTGTGCAATGTCATCAGCATAGGCCAAAATGTGATGTGTTGGCTGGTCTTGAGCAAATTCTCTGATGACTTAATCTTAGTATGCAATGACCAGGAGAGTTAAAAAGATACTGTCCTGTCTCACTCCAGGACTTGTTTAAAATCAGAGATTATTGCCTTGGCCAGTGTAGACATGGTTCAGACTTGTCCGATAAGTACTGTTGATGGTTCTTATCAGTGATAGTGAGACTCCATACTCAAGCAATGTTTTCCACATGGTGTTTTGTGGGATCCGATAGAAGGCTTTTTTTAAGGCCAGAAAAGCTATGTATAGAGGTTGGTTAAATTCTCAGTGTACATCCACTGTCCTTCTCAATGCAAAGATCATGTCTGTTGTGATTTTATCATTTCTAAAACCATGCTTCCAAGGCTCAAGCTATGGCTCAACGTTTTCTGATAGACGTTTTTCATTTGAGCCTTTTGATTAGGCTGAGTTGAGCAGCTGTGTGAGTTTGGTAATCATAATAGAGCCACTGGCCTACTAGACCTCACTGAAAATGGTGTCACAACCACGTGACTTACCATTTTTAGCTCGTTCAATTGCACTTTTCACTTCAAATGTAATATCGGGGCAACAGATACAAATAAGTCTTCTCTGTACAATATGTTGGATGTTCTTCATCTTATTGTTGTTCACTTGTATGGTTTAGCAGGTTGCTGAAGTAGGTGCTCCATCCTACGTTGATTTCTTCAGTATCTTTTGAGGGTTTATTGGTCAAACTGTCTTTGATGTTAAAAAACCTTTTGTGGTGTTCATTACGATATGATCTAGCAATTTTTAAAATGAGTTTCTTGTTTTCTTGTTCTTGAAGATGGCCTCTAGTTCTGCATGTAAAAAGTTCCATCCTTCAGATTTGCACTTCTTTCTTGTTAGATTACAACCGTTTCTTGCTGTGTCTCGAGCTTGTCGAGTTTCCTGTGTTCGATGTTTCATCCATTGTCGAAAGACTCTGTTTTCCTCTTTCACACTCTGCTTCAGTTTATCTGTCCACAACGGCGTCTTTTTCTTTTGTTAGTCGATGTGTAGTAGAAACCTACAGTGTGGTCAATCACATTTATTATTGAATTTTTAACATTGTTCCATTTAGTCTCTATATTCATGCCTGCTGTGTTGGTAAGTGATATGAATTCTTTCTTGAGAGGCTCTTCAAACTTATTCTTGTCCTTGACAGACCAGTCCTGCAGTGAAAACCTTATTTTTTTGTCTGATGAGTTTTAATCGGGGTGTCGTCAGTTCTGGGTCCATGGCCACTAATCTATGATCGGAGTCGTGCAGATGGAATTGCTTTGATGTTTCTAATCAGTGAGGTGCTGTTAGTCAGAAATAGGTCTATTTGGGTTTTCCGGTCATAGCCTCCTATATTGCTGTTTGACACCATCGATGACTGGGTCGGTGCTTAAAGTGTGTATTCATAACTCTGGGATTGTTTCTGTTGCAGAAGTCTAGCAGTTTCTGTTTCCAATGCCAAAATGTAATGACATTTTCAAATCCGGTCCTGTCACTACTTACAGCAGAATGACAACTTCCTCGTCATTCCTCGCAGTGTCAATTGTAGTCTGGGCTAGCTCAAAAACCTACTCCTTTTCCTGATCAGATCTACTTTGTTGTAGGACAGAGATTTACAGTATTATTAGTTTTTGTTGTTTTATTTTCAATGTGATACACATAAGTTTGTTGGGGATCATTTTATGATCTGTATCCCATCTGTATGTAAGTATAGCCATTTTAGTAATAACCTTATAAAAACTATCTTTTGCCAATAAAGGATAATTGATTTCATACAAATCCCATAAAAATGTAGGTCATTGTAGGTCAGAAGATAACAGAATTAACAATTAAGGAGAAACAAGACGGAACACAGTGTGAATCCATTCAAGACACTCTAAGAATAGATATATCTTGAAATTGGAATGTTTTGTTGAGAATTTAAGGGGGAAAAAGGACAGGGCGAAGCTGCAAAACAATTCCTTAAAGATGAAAGAGATAAGATAAATATAAAAGCTAGAACAAAAATAGGAAATATGGAGAAACAAAAAGCCATAAAAAACCCCAGAAAACTTGGAGAAAAAACACTCTTAAATTAAAGAACCCTCTGTACCAAGGTGTTCCTTGCTAGAGATGAAGCTGAAAAAAAGGAAGAAGAAAATTAAAGAGGCATGAGAACAGATACATTTTGCGTATTTGAAGAACCTTTAGGGAATATTTCAAAATTATGTTTGATTATAAGGAAAAAACACTTCAAATTTTCGCAAAATGATATCTAATAGCTTTAATTAATTTAAATCATTTCACTGGTTTTAATAAGATAAGTTTTATCTCGCGAACTAGAATTAAGTCTTTGTCATCTACAAACTTCTCTTCCTTTAACATATACAGAGTATTATAAGTATATAAAAAAAGAATATAAAAATCAATTATCACAGCTGACATGGTTAGGAGAAAGTATGCATTGTCTAGCTTTAAATGGGATTAACTTCTGAAAAGCAACAAAATACCTAAAGTGGACCTGAAAAGCAATCTTTTTTTAAAAAGAGCTAACTTTAAGTAGGTCTACATCCCAGGGGTCACAATTATATGGAATGATGTTACAAAGTTACAGAAGTTAACAAATTGTGATTGTCTCTTTTAAAACAATTTGCATTAGTTATCAAAAGAAACTACGATATTTTCGTAAAAACATGTTTTCAAGTACAATTGAAAAAGCTTCTATGAGAAGGACAAGCTGAGAACAAAAGGAGAGAATTATTCCAGTTTCTTGATGTTGTTCCACTGAAATGAATCAAGCAAAACCTGGCCATAATTTCAAAAAGCCACAACAGATACGACAGAGAAAAATGTTGAGAAAAATGTTAGAGATTTGTGTTTTGACTTGAAGAAGATGGTTTAACTAGTTTTGTTATAGTAAAGTTGTAGGATTTATGCAAAAGGAGTAAGATCTATTTCAAGCAGTGATACACACCACGAAACACCTACATACATTGATCTGCGATTTTCTCAATAATGATTTGGAGTCTTTCCAAATCACTAACTAATAACTAATTGACAAAATAACTTCAAGACCTTCGTTTACATTTCAAGATCAATGAGACAGCTTCTGTTTACAAAACGTAATTCTATGTAGTCTAATAATTTTTACCATTGCATTTTCGTTATTGAGTAGCTATCTTGTTAAAGCTGTTAAATCCTTGCTTCTGCCTTTTAGGCCTGGAGAACTCAGAAGACTTTATATAAACTGATTTCAACTTAGTCCAAGTCTAATTAATAATAGTAATCAAATGACACTTAGAACATGGCACAACGCTTTATTTAAAACCTGATTTATCTATTTATAAAAGCCATCTTGTAAACAAAGGCAACTAATTTCTATGTAAAAACGTAGAACTACAATAGCTACAAAATAGGAACTGTCAGGCAACAGTCGGAAAAGCTTTTACAAAATTAGACAGTTTAAGAAAAGTGTATGACTTAAACGAAATAGAACATTTTATAACAACTTTAGGAAACAATGAGAGTGTAATGTTGATGACAAACCGTACATAATAAATTTTACTTTTTCTATAAGTGGATGATAGAAATCCCAAAATTTTTGCCATAGAAATTTTTTGAAAATCATTTAGTATGCTATCTCCTAGCTCCCAGAGAAGCCTTGGCTTAATGGTTAGTGAAGTTACACTCTAACCCAGTGGTTCTAGGTTTGATTCCTCGAGCGGAAAAAAAGACTGAAACTTTACAAATGAAAAAGCCATTGGTTGGCATCAGGAAGGGCCAAGAAAATTTTCACTACCACAACCAAAACCCTTTGAAAGGCATCGTCTGAGTCCGGTTACTCTAAAAAATATGTTAAAACCAACAAAATTGCTAGCTCCTGGCAAAACAATTCAATATGGTTACCTGATTATAACACTTATCACATACAGCAAAACAGGAACGTGGTAGCAAAAATTTGTGCCCAAAATGTGCCATAATTCATCACATTAGTGTTTCTAAAGATATATTTAGACCAGGGCTCTCTAGTTTGTTAGACATATATTGTTACATTTGGAGGAAGAAAACAGCAGAATTTAGATAGTGCTATCTGAATAAGACCAACTGTTATATCTAAGATAGCCAATTTAACTCTAAAATATGTTATCGTAAATTCGGTTCCAAATTTTCACCTTTCGGTTTTTTGGTTTTTGTAATTAGAGACATGTAGACACTGAAAGAGGTATTTTTCTGCCAATCATTTTCCTGCCAGAAAAGGAAACTAGAGTTTTGGTGCATGATTGTTCAGATTCTTTACTGCTTTTCAATATCCTTTTTTAAATTAATTAAAGAGGTAAGGATGATAAAAATAGTCCAGTTTTATTGACTAAGTTGGTAAAAACTTTTAATGTATTTACTTCTTTGGACCATAACTAGATAGGTTTCGAATTTCTGCCTATTTTATCCAAGAAGCCATAAGAAACCTTTTTAATACTGTAAAAAATAACAATATCTTTGTATGCGTTGTATTTTTGCATTTTTTAAATTTTTCTTCCTATTTTCATTACTTTTATGACAATCGTAAATGGGCCTCTTTTTGTTACAAAAGTTATCTAAAGAAAATTGAGCTCAACATTAACATCCATAGTACTTTGATGAAACAACAATGAAGAAATTCCTTAAACTAAGAGTCAAAACATTAAAAATATGTCTGTTTTGTGAGAAAGCCTAATAATTTTTTGAAAACACTATTGTCTGTGGTACCACTGTAATTACCATCAGCGGCAGTGCCATGATCGTCATCATCATTACTGCTGCTACTACATTTTCCTCCGTTGCTGTATGAAAATCAAAATTCATGGATGGTGTCACATGGAGAAAAAAAATCTTTCTTTTCAGTAAAACGGCCTTAATTTAGTCATTAGCCTTAAAATTGACATTTGTTACTCATAGAGTCCATCGTTTCTTGTCCATTTAAACACAAGTAGGATTCACTAAAATATCTCAAAGCAAAAATGTTTCTTAAGATATTAAGTGTTATAATTGCAATTACAGTTTAGATGCGATTTTAAGCTCTAATCATAGCATAATGTTATTGTTTAGGAGGTTCGTATAACACAAAACCATTAAATTGGGTGTTAACTTGGGTGAAAATTTCATAAAACCAGCTTATCGGGCCATTATTCTCTTAAGTAATCTTGCCATTTCATTTGTACAAATGTCAAAAATAAGAAAGGTATAAAAGCAATGCAAGTTTTAATCGTTATCCATTTAAAATTGATTTTTTTATGTAGAAGTTTGAATGTGCTAAGCGGACTTATTTGCCAAAATACCTCTTCCGCAAAGTCTATGATACTCACGCTAGAAAAGCCCGACTGTCTAGCTGACAAGCATTGTGCAAACAGATTTTTGTAGGATACGTCATTCCTTGTTATCTTTTCAGAGCCATTGTGTACAAAGCACAAGAGGATTACATAAAAATTAATACTATAAAATTTTGAAAAGAGAAGATAATGTGACAAAAGTTGCAATAGGTTAGAAAGTTAAAAATTAGAGTTGTTGCGAAATGATGATGAGACGAAGCATAAAGTTATAGAGGTTTCTGGTGCTGACGTTTAACCCCTTTTTTTTTTAGCTAAACAAGATTAAATCTCCAGAGGGGCATCTCTTGTGAATCCAATTCATCGTTCAATGTACTGAGTGTACCTTTTTTACGTAATCGTTAAAACAAAGTACACATTTCCGAACTTTTGCAATCAATTAGATTGATGTAATTCGAAATTAGTTTCGAATGTTGACACACTTCCATTCGGAAGGCAATAAAAAAGTAACATTTAGAACTGGCTCAATTAAAATAAGTTGAAAGAAGAACCTTTGAGTTCAATTGGATCATTTCTGCTTATCATGTATATAAAATTGATTTAAAGCTAAGTAAAAGCAATCAACGTGATAGCGCAATAAAATACGAAGTTTATCAGTAAAAATGTCAAATTAGCAAATTAGCAAAATTGATGGGACATTCCAAGACTCCGTTAAAATCAATTTGCTTGTGCTTATTGTAGATGACTCTTTTATTACATATAAGCCAGGGAACCTAGAAAATAATTATAAAACAAACAAGGGGCACCTTAACTGTGTTTGAAGTGAAAGGACATGCAAATAAAATTTTACATGCAAAAATTGTAATCCTCAATATTTTAGATAAATATATTTAGGACATTTTAAGAAATATATTTTCTACCAACAAAGTTATATATATATATATATATATATATATATATATATCTGTGTGTGTGTAAGTGTGTGTATGTGTATATATATATATGTGTGTGTACGTGTGTGTATGTATATATATATATGTGTGTGTGTGTACGTGTGTGTATGTGTATATATATATATATGTGTGTGTGTGTGTGTGTGAATTTTTATCGTATGTTTGAGTACTATGAAAGTTAAAATTTGAGATTGCGAAAACTGTCACTTAAAATCCCATGCCAAGGTACAAGCTGGACTTCAAACAGAGTACGCCAGTATGTATGGAATAGGCTATACGGNTATATATATATATATATATATATATATATGTGTGTGTGTGTGTGTACGTGTGTGTATGTGTATATATATATATGTGTGTGTACGTGTGTGTATGTATATATATATATGTGTGTGTGTGTACGTGTGTGTATGTGTATATATATATATATGTGTGTGTGTGTGTGTGTGAATTTTTATCGTATGTTTGAGTACTATGAAAGTTAAAATTTGAGATTGCGAAAACTGTCACTTAAAATCCCATGCCAAGGTACAAGCTGGACTTCAAACAGAGTACGCCAGTATGTATGGAATAGGCTATACGGTAAAGAAATATATTTTATGTTGTACATTGAATAGGATGTTAAGCTGAAAGGTGCTGTCAAATTTGTCAAGAAGCTACATAACTGCATTGATGGCAAAGTGCCTTTAAGCTGCCTTTAAATTCTTTAATGCTTTCCAGAGATTAAACCTAGTAATGGAGGTGAGCTGTGTGCTTATTCTAACATATCTAATAACAAGAAACCCTGGCTTGTCATGACAATGGTAGAAAAATAATAGCGACTTTTAGTAACAGCTATGGCAAGTTTTTAGCAACGAGGATTATAGACAGATAATCCCTTTTTTGTACACCAACTAACTTTTATAAAGCCACATCCCCAAACAAGACATAGTTACCTAGACATGCATGTTCGTTGGGGTTTTTTTGAAAGAAAAAAAATCAAATTTACTAATGATGAAAAAGAAATTCCCCAATTTATTATTATTTGTTATATTCAATAAATAAAAGCCTACGACATATGCAAAGAAAATGTCAGAATATACTTATTTAAAAGACTACTGGAGGTACTTAGCATATTCTTTTAATGGATGGATTTAAATCTAGAGAAAAAGGTCTTGCGTGTCTCCTAATATGTATGCTAAAAAGAGAATGATTAGCCTTGCGTTGTGACTTTTAAATATTTTGTGAAATACGAAGCTTGCCTGATCGAGGGATGCCATTGTTCAATTCAGACAAGGTCCTTTAATATGTCTGATTACAGTATCCAGTCTGGTTGTTGAAAATAAACCATCTGTAAGGTTTTATCCCTGAACACAATATTCCTCTTAAAGTTGAATTCTCTAAAATCCCTACTGTTGTGCAAAGAACATGGGAGATAAAAATATCTAGCACTGAAATATAATTGGAACGCCTATTTTACGGGTAGTTGGTCTTTTGTAGGGATAAAGTTTTAGTCAGCTGTCTTCAAATTATAATAATCCTGCCGTCAAAACGCCCTTCGGAATTAAATTACTTCAGCGACATGAAATAACATCAGCTGTTGGCGACTTAACTACGATGTTGATAGTATGAATGAAATTAAAACCCAGTTAGTCGGTCCGTCTAAATCAATCTGAAAAGGTATGAGACTGTGAACGAAACAAAAGATGAAAATCTAGTAGAATGAATTGATGCAATAAAAACTCTTTCCAAAACCTATAGATGTTTATTTAAAAATTTAGTGTTAATCCTAGTTAATAAGATACGCCAAGAAGAAATTAAATACCATCGATTTGCTTTGAAAACACTTATTCTTTTTATTTCTAATATCCACCTGTAATCCGTATCCTTCAACTCGTGTACAGACAACAATATATATTTTAAGCAATATGAACATTTAATTAAAATACAATAAAAATAAATGCAAGAAATAATTAATACATTTCCAATCCTCTTCTCTGTTGTCACTTTTTTGTCAACATAGCTCGTTAAAAAGATTTCAACTTTAAGCAAGTAAAGATCCATTTAGAAGAAAGAGTACTGTAGCTTCTGGATCATGTCACAAAGAAAGATATTTTAATGTGTATATACTAACCTTGAGCATAAGCAATTAGAATTGCAGAAATAATGAAAACTGCGGATCCCATTTCTTTTCTGATTCACGTTCGTTTAGCAAAGGTCTTAACCAATTGTTTTATTCACCTTTGGCTCCTCGTTACCTTAATTTTTCTTTTTGCCACTTTATTTAAATTGTATCCCTTTTGTGAGCACTGCTGGAAAGGTGATATGCAAGACTGTCTCTTGTGGAAGAATATTATATGCACACCCAGAGGACATTTGGTTTGACTATCATAAAACCAAAATGAGCTGAACAAATTCATGAACTGGTGTCTCCGTCATGTCAAAACGAAATCTGAAACAAATTCCCAGATCCAAGTTACTTATCTCCTTTTTTAAGGCTTCCCAATGAGTTTGTTTTCATTAGAAACCACCATGGTTCTTAAAAAGTATTTCATTTCTTTAAAGTATGCTGTTTACAAATTGTTTAACAGTGTGCCTAGAAACCGTGACAAATTAGACCGTCAACTGAAGTTCAGTTTCTCTTTCACTCCCCCATTTCCTATTAATGAGAAAAAAAACTATTTGAAATACTCTAAGGCTTTGCTTCATAGCATATTATTTCAAATGAACGTTGACCTTGAAAGATATTCAGGATCAAAGAAAAGGATTACCACAACCATACAAAGGATGAAGACAGGCATAAATCTCACTACGAATTGGCAAATTGTCTGAGGGTCTTTGCAACTTGACAAGAGCACACAGTTATTGAGACTAAAATTTTCCTATGACATTTTGAAAAAATATTTGTCCATTCTTTGCATTCCAAAATCAATTAGAGAACACTTTTCTATTTGGTTTTAAAACAACTTGTAAACGTTAAACCATGTGCTTCTTTAATTTTGGTCAGCCGCATTACAATATTAAATCTGCTTTTTTGCGATTTGTAGTCAAGAGGAAAAACATGTTTCTAGATATCTGTAAACTGCTTTCCCGAACATGGTAAAAATCACCGAAGAGACCTTTTTTGGACGCTGTTGTTTTAGGTGGGCTAACAGCATTATACTTATCAGAACATACTATGTTTACAAAGCCTGAAAGTAGCCAGAACTGACTCTTAGACCCTTATCTCGAAGTGAAAAATAAGAGATAACCACTCATTTAAAAACCATATTATTAAGCACCCAGATTAACTATGTCAACGCTCTTGGCTGTTATTCCTCTCCAGAATTTCAATCCTTTCAGTCAAGATACGATTTCCATGGATACCTATAGGACTATTTAGTAGGAACCAGATGATATCCATAAATGAGAATAAAGGATACAGTAAAGTCAAAAAGTTGGCTGGACCGTAAATGACGACAATTATGCAAAATTGTAATTACGTTTGTGTCTGTTAGGACAATATTAGTCAAATAAAACATTTAGGGAATAGTGTCACTGATAAATGCTATAAAATAAAGCCTTGTTGCTTTCAAATTATCACCTTGGAGTGGGATGGNTCGTTTAGCAAAGGTCTTAACCAATTGTTTTATTCACCTTTGGCTCCTCGTTACCTTAATTTTTCTTTTTGCCACTTTATTTAAATTGTATCCCTTTTGTGAGCACTGCTGGAAAGGTGATATGCAAGACTGTCTCTTGTGGAAGAATATTATATGCACACCCAGAGGACATTTGGTTTGACTATCATAAAACCAAAATGAGCTGAACAAATTCATGAACTGGTGTCTCCGTCATGTCAAAACGAAATCTGAAACAAATTCCCAGATCCAAGTTACTTATCTCCTTTTTTAAGGCTTCCCAATGAGTTTGTTTTCATTAGAAACCACCATGGTTCTTAAAAAGTATTTCATTTCTTTAAAGTATGCTGTTTACAAATTGTTTAACAGTGTGCCTAGAAACCGTGACAAATTAGACCGTCAACTGAAGTTCAGTTTCTCTTTCACTCCCCCATTTCCTATTAATGAGAAAAAAAACTATTTGAAATACTCTAAGGCTTTGCTTCATAGCATATTATTTCAAATGAACGTTGACCTTGAAAGATATTCAGGATCAAAGAAAAGGATTACCACAACCATACAAAGGATGAAGACAGGCATAAATCTCACTACGAATTGGCAAATTGTCTGAGGGTCTTTGCAACTTGACAAGAGCACACAGTTATTGAGACTAAAATTTTCCTATGACATTTTGAAAAAATATTTGTCCATTCTTTGCATTCCAAAATCAATTAGAGAACACTTTTCTATTTGGTTTTAAAACAACTTGTAAACGTTAAACCATGTGCTTCTTTAATTTTGGTCAGCCGCATTACAATATTAAATCTGCTTTTTTGCGATTTGTGGTCAAGAGGAAAAACATGTTTCTAGATATCTGTAAACTGCTTTCCCGAACATGGTAAAAATCACCGAAGAGACCTTTTTTGGACGCTGTTGTTTTAGGTGGGCTAACAGCATTATACTTATCAGAACATACTATGTTTACAAAGCCTGAAAGTAGCCAGAACTGACTCTTAGACCCTTATCTCGAAGTGAAAAATAAGAGATAACCACTCATTTAAAAACCATATTATTAAGCACCCAGATTAACTATGTCAACGCTCTTGGCTGTTATTCCTCTCCAGAATTTCAATCCTTTCAGTCAAGATACGATTTCCATGGATACCTATAGGACTATTTAGTAGGAACCAGATGATATCCATAAATGAGAATAAAGGATACAGTAAAGTCAAAAAGTTGGCTGGACCGTAAATGACGACAATTATGCAAAATTGTAATTACGTTTGTGTCTGTTAGGACAATATTAGTCAAATAAAACATTTAGGGAATAGTGTCACTGATAAATGCTATAAAATAAAGCCTTGTTGCTTTCAAATTATCACCTTGGAGTGGGATGGATTTATTCACTGCCATTTTAGCTGAATACAGCTATCTGTAAACTGAACTGTTACCCAGAAACTACTTCTACGTCTAAATATAATAGTATGCTTCTTATAAGCATACTATTAAGTTGCCTTCCATTAATTTGTCTTGCCCAGGGTTAGTATGGTTTCTGAAAGATGCTACTGTTAAACCAGAAGAAGCTATAGCTAGTTGAAGGTAATATTTTCTTTCTGAAGAAAAGCAAAGAGAACAGAGAACATTAACATAAAGACAAATTTAAGAACAATCAAAATGATCATGAAATTTTCTTGGATAAACAGACAATAATTGAAAGGGCTTTTTTCTGATTTTCAAATTTCGCTATTTCTATTTATTTGAAGCAATGGAGGTATTGTACGGTATTTTTAGCACACTGCAAATATTCTTTGTAAGAAAAATGGGTAAAAAACAGTATAAGATGTTACTAAAAAAACTGAGCATATATATAAGAGAAATAAGAGATCACTGAGACTTTAAAATTTCAAAATTTTAGTTGTTCAATGGAAGCATTATTTTACATCTTTCTTAATTAAGAACAATTTAACTTTGTTACGAAGTTGCTGATTATTCCTTCATAATTGTGTTGAAGATATGGAGATATATGTATATATTTTACCAAACAAAAATAAAGCAGTAGCTCTATTTTCTATTTTCACTTGGTCTAGATTAGGTAAAGTTCAAATTCAATGCCTGACAACAAATCAGGGAAGTTTAACCAAGTATATGTGCTGTAGCAATTAGATTGAAATCAGATCGATATCTAGAGAATAAAATTACTTTAATCTTACAAGTGGCCACCACCACCCAGAAGAAGTGGGGTAAAACATATTAATTAAAAGGTTGTTTTGGCATAACAAAAATCGTACCTGCAATACTTTCCTCTCCTACCCTGATAACTGACAACATATAAATAGATTTCTTCGCTGCAGTGCCAAGCCCAGGATTTTACGATTGCTCTGTTTTGTAAAAAAAATGATCAACATCATTATTAGCATTATTATTGTTGGTGGTGTTAAGCTTGTTCAGTTTGTTAAGTTAGGGAATTATATGAGGTTGCTAGTTAAGTAGGTTTTCTTTCTGGGCAAGAGAATAAACCCTCAGCTTTATTCAGTGCACTTCCTCTTTACGAATGTGAGATTACTTGATTTTGTATGGTGTCAGGTGCTTATCTAACTTGAAAAACAAAGATTATAATTTATACTCCAGGATCTGTCGTATCCAGCTGCCCTAATCATTTTATTTAGGAAGCTGGTATTACGGCTGAATTATAAAGACGATTGTAAATTCCATCCCAGCGAAGATTAGTTGGCAACAAAATAATAACTCGGTGTTGTGACTTATAATTTGTTTTCATTTTTCAATCAGAACTATTTTCTATACTGTGGAGTGCAGAGATTCTTTAATCCCTCTACATTAACTAATCACATTCTATTGCATGATGGAGAAATTATAAGTGAAAATTAACTAACAGCATATCTAATTTAAACCAGTTCTAATCTTGCATTGTCGATTAATAGACAGATTTGTTCTGTTGATGTCTTTAACAACTAATTCTGGGCGGTTGGTTTTAGTAGTATGGTCACTGCAAAAATGCTGAAGTCCCATAACGTGGTTACAAGTTCTTTTTCAATGAGATTTTCTGGATGGTGCCCATCCCAGTTTTTCCAGTGTTTTTTCTAAAATGATTGAGCTTCCTTCAATGGATGAACTTTACTTTTTCATGTCTGATAAGATGCAAAGACAGAGCATCTTTCTATTATGTGGTCGATATTCTCGGTTGACTTGTCACATAGTCTACATCTTTGGTTGGCACAATTATTTGCATTGTTTGTCTGGTAGTTTCTTGCAAGAGATAATGGCCTTGGTCTACAAAAATGAAAGCTTCTGTCTTGGTTTTAAGTCCAGAGCTTCGCAACCACTGATTGGTCTCTGATTATTGTTATTATAGCTAATTCATTATTATTATCATTATTATTATTATTTTTATCATTATTATGCTTAAATTATAATTGGAGGTAGGAGTAAGTTTTGCTTAATGTTTACAAAACAACGAAATCGCAAGGGTTTGAAGTCTTCGTGGACATAGATACTTAACCAAACTCGTCAATTGTAGCCGGTGAAGAACAACCACCAAATTTTGCCATGGTAAAAGGGACAATTTGTTACATTTAGAACTAAATGTTGCTTCTGAAACAAAATGAAACATTTCGATCGTAAAATGGAATGTTACGAACAGTTACTCATTAAACTGTCAGGAAGGTACAAGATATATTATATCAATTTGAGCCTTGTTGCAATTGGTGAAATAGATAATGACAGCTTAGCGGTAGCTGAAAAGAAAAGGTATTTTGTTACTAATGAAACTATAAATTTAATAATAAATAGAACAATAACGTATGCAACCTACTACAACGGGAAAATCTAGAACGTTTAGGCTGGTGAAAACTTAGGAAAAGTTTTTGAGTAATATGCCCTACTCGCAAAGTATTACCGTAAGAAAAGACTAAAATATCTTAATGTTTTGTTTTGTTTTGTAGTTTTGCAATCGTACACAGCATTAACTACTGGGTTAAAGCAATATCAACCTCTGTCTCAGAGCCGAAGGTATTAATATTATTATTATTATTATTCAGATTACTACTATTTTTGTTGTTTTTACTGCTCATTGTGATCTTGCTTTAGTCTAGAGACTAGTCTGTGTCTCCCTCACTATACCGTCTGTTTCCAGGAGGCAGATTTTCTGATGTGGTTTGATATCTTGTGCCTTCGCTACTTAATTCCGATTAGCTTTTGTCACCATGTCAGGAATACCGATGGTGACCGGGATCATGATGTCCGTCTTCCCTTCATAATGCCAGTCTTATATTTCCATTCAGTATACATTTCTATTATCTCTTTCTCTCTCTGCTCTGTTTTGGTGTCAAAGGCAGGTCATGTCTTCTAGAGTACAAGTTTGTTTCTTTTAACAACGTCTGGCCTGTTGTGGTCAACTTTCTCAGCAGTTTGAATCGGAAAAGTCACCAAGTTCTGTACTTCGTTGTTCTCAAGGACTCTCATCTCCTTATTGATAAAGTGTTCATAGCTTCTTCTTGTACAAGTCAAACCATACTGTTTGCACAAGCTCTAGTGCAGCATGGAATCCACCTTGTGATGTTGTTATGATAACATTTCTCGTATTTGTTCTGGGTCAATTGCTTACAATCGCACAACACATCTGCAATTGTCTAGTCCCCTTCCACACAATCTACACTCTTCTTGAAATCCTTCGTTATCCACTTAATCTTAAGGCTTAATTTCGCGCCGCTAACAGTAATTCTTCGCTTTTTTTCTAAAGAAACCCTTTCTGTAATCATAACAAGCTGTTCTTGTCATAATTAAAATCCACTTGTTTCCTTGATAAACTTTAAATGGAGGAATTTTTTTAGTAGTATTATCATAATTATTATTACTGCCATTATTATTACTGTATAGGTATCATGATGTTGATGTTACGCGAATACGTTTACAGATGCCAAGGGTTTTCAACAAACCTAGGCCTGCAAGATTTTTCCTTTAGCGTTCGACGTGCCCAACAACACAGTTTTTTGAATCATTAAAGTTTTTGTTTCCGAGCCTTTTCTCTCAATCTAATTTGCATGATATATGCTTTGACTCTTACAGGTAGAGTCCCAACTTCCTTAAAAAACAAATTTTAAATAGCTGTTGTTTCAGCTTGTTATAGTTATCAGTTTCATCCTGTTCTTTTAATTTTATTCTTTTGTTACCAGTGAATGAAAATGGCTCATCACACATATCTTTTTCTCCTTGTTGATTTACATCAATATCAGGTCTACATTATTTTTATTATTATTATTATTATCATTATTATTATTATCATTATTTTATATTATTATTATGGAGTACAAGAGGCGACATGATGGGATGGGGTTGAGCATATATTGGGAGCTGTGCAAGAAGTATGGGTTGAAATGTGCGGGGAAATGGTTTGAAGAGGTGCCTGACAAAGTTAGAAAGAGTGAAGATGGTAGGTTTGAAGTTTGGTGGGATAGATCAGTGGAGACAATGCAACAGGTGGAATGTAATAGTCCGGATGTTGTTGTTGTTGACCGCACTAAGAA